>JANHFX010006617.1:0-98316 GCA_027560015.1 Chloroceryle amazona
ATCAATGACCTGGATGAAGGGATAGAGTGTACCCTCAGCAAGTTTGCTGATGATACAAAACTGGGAGGAGTGGCTGATAAACCAGAAATCTGTGCTGACATTTAGTGAGATCTGGACAGGCTGGAGAGCTGGGCAAACACAAACCTAACAAAGTTCAACAAGGCTAAGTGTAGAGTCCTACACCTGGGGAGGAACAACACCATGTACCGGTACAGGATAGGGTCAGATCCACTGGAAAGCAGCTCCATGGAGATGGACCTTGGCATCCTGGTGGACAGCAAGGTATCCAAGGAACAGCAACATGCCCTTGTGTCCAGGAAGGCCAATGGTATCCTGGGGAACATAAAGAAGAGTGTGGCCAGCAGGCCAGGAAGGTTCTCCTCCCCCTCTAGTCTGCACTGGTGAGACCACATCTGGATTATTGTGTTCAGTTCTGGGCTCCCCAGTTCAAGAGAGACAGGCAAATACCCAGAAGAGTCCAATAGCGAGCTACAAGGATGAGGAAGGGAACGGAACCTCTCTCTTATGAGAAAAGGCTGAGAGCCCTGGGGCTCTTTAGCCTGGAAAAGAGAAGACTTAGAGAGGATGTTATGAATGTTTACAAATATCTGAAGGGTGGGTGCCAAGTAGAAGGGGCCAGTCTCTTTTCAGTCGTGCCCTGTGATAGGACGAGACGTAATGTTAGGAAGGTGAAACACAGGAAGTTCCACCTCAACATGAGGAGAAACTTCCTTACTGCAAGGGTGACAGAGCACTGGAACAGGCTGCCCTGAGGGATTTTGGAGTCTCCTTCTCTAGAGACTTTCAAGATCCACCTGGATCTGTTCCTGTGTGGCCTGCCCTAGGTGTTTCTGCGTTGGCAGGGGGGTTGGACTTGATGAACTCGAGAGGTTCCTTCTAAGCACTACAATTCTATGATACTAAGGTGCAACAGAAAAGTCTCTCAAACAACAGCACTTTCTTGTGACCCAGAAAGTGGAAAAGAAAAGATTGCTTTGGGCAAATATGCGAGGTTTTGTTGGTTTTTTTAAGCTTTCTGAGCCAGGAAAGAAAATCCTGAGTTCACTCAGAGTGCAAAGCAGACAGAAATATTTCTTATCCCTTTTTAATCTGTTCAGGAAGACTTTTATGTTCTTCCACTCCATATAGTAAAAGAGAAGTTGAAGAGAGTTTTCTCTTCCTAGTCAGATCTGTCACCACTAATAAAAACAGTTTTGCTCTTTTGAGCCGTTCAATCCAAAATAAAGAGGTTGAAAATTCTGAACACCTGTCTTTTAGCCTTGCTGGGAAAAACAGTCAGGCAGTTTGTTTTCCATGAGCTATGATTTTGTTCCATTGGATTATTTTGCCTGTAATAGCCACTTAAGCAGAGAGGTGCATAAGATGCTACTTGTTGTCATTGGATGTCCTTGATTAAGAACTCCTAAGCACTAGAGAAATTATTAGTATTTTAATAGTTTGAATAGTTACTCATTTTGCAACAGTCTCTAAAGTAATAGTTAATTTTGTGACAGAACAATTTGCTGGGTTTTACTAGAATAAAGAATGCAAAAGAACATATAATTTGCTTACTTTTTCCAGGTACACAAACTCTACAACTTCCTTCCCAGAAGAACCCCCAAACTCTTCTTCATAGTATAAAATGCTGCATAACCCATGCACTTGCTCTCTGCTCGCCAGTTAGGAACACTGCTAAAAGTTCCTAAAGCGCAGACAAGACAGTATTCAGGAAGAACACAGTGGCTGCTCTCACTGAACAGCAGCTTGCTTTATGGATGCTAAGAAACACCTTCCCCCTTGCAATTCCCTCTCTCACTGACTTACCCAGAAGCACAGTCTTTTCCGCCCAGACGAATCCTGAGACTCTCAAGGAGGGTGCCTGCAAGACTCTACTTTATCCTCAAGCATCACATTATTCCTGACCCACTCAACATTCACAAAGCAAGCATTAAAACAATCAGGAAGATTTTTAAGTCATCGGGGACGTTTTTAAAGGTCTTTCTTGTGTGTCTTCTGTTTCAGATTCTTTTTCTTCACTAAAATTTCCATTCCACATTATTTTCCAGTCCCTTTGCTACTGTTGTGTTTGTTAGCGGCCCTGTCACAACAAGAAATGTTTAATTTTAGTATATAAGCTTATTCTTTTAATCACCTGACCACAAAGTATTTTACAAAGAATTTAGTGTTATATGTCCCATCTACTAAATATGAATGGAGGATCTGAACCTGGAAATCAAGTCCTTCATATCAGAGTTCAATGAGAACATTGTACAGTATCTCCCTATTTAAGCATAACGACAGCATTCCCTATTTAAGCATAATGAAATAAAAAAGAAAACCCAAACAAAACCAAACTGGTATTTCTACTGGTTTTGGCTTAATAAGAGATTTTTTTGTATGTATTTTAAATGTCAAGCCAAGCACCATTTGAAAACATTCATTTAAGCTACTTTCACAAGACAGATATTTATGGAGATTCACTGTTAGGGAGATAGTTGTCCTTTCTCCACCTCCAGTATGTACATCCCTCTGGCCCTGCCCCTGTCAATAATTTTCTTGATTCAGAGTGAAAACAGAAAAACATAAAGGCTGAAAAAATCTCCATAGTCATCTTGTTATATATGGATGTGACAACAGTATATGTGAGAGACTAACTAAAGGATTTCTAAATTTATTATAATAAATCCCTCTCTCTCTATGGATTTATAATTACTCTCTGAAGGAGTGCTAGATGGTGCTAAAATTAATTATAAAACTATTTTTACAGACACTGCTACTCCAGATAATAATCCCACAACTGATATTAATCTCATATCTTCAAGAACTCCATTCTTGGAAAGTTCAGTTTGAAGAATAAAAGAGATTCTTCAATCTGTTATGATTATTTTTTATAATCTGAACTGATTCTGTATTAAACTATTTCCCCAACTAGTAAAAAGGCTAGATAAACTTCTAATTTGGGACTAACAGGGACATGACATAAAAGATAAGAAACTCTGACCTCCTAGATATCAAGGAAACTTCAAAGCTGAGGGTTTTTTCTTTTTTATTTGTCTTCCATTTGATTGTGGAAGAGTAGACGCTTTTGTTCCAGCGAGTATTAATTCATAGTCTGCCAAAAATTACACTTCTACTTTAACCTTGAGAAAGCACTGTAGTGTTTCACAATTATCAGAAAAACTAAAGTGAAATTCCTAAAGTAATTTCCTCAGCTCCACGGCCTGGAAGTCCTGCATGAGCTTACCAAAGCCACTTCTTGCTTTTTAAAATCAGAGAATATCAGCTATAGTTTAGCGACATTACGTTGTTTTAGAATACACAAATTTTGCACAGTAAGTGCTATAATGTTTAGCTTTGTGATAGAGTGTTTACAGTATAGTGATATATTGCAATTTTCTTCCAGGGTGTGTTTACACTGGTGGGAAAAAGAAATCAAGCTTGAATGTTGAATTAAAAAAAAAACAAACAAAACAACAAAAAACAAACTAAGCCAAAACAAACCTTGATTACTTAACACGATTCAAGCTCCTGCAAACATCTGATATTAAAAAAATAACAATAAGGAGGGAAACACAGGTACGGGGGAGAACAATTGTAATGGCAAAGCAATGTCCAGTCCTTCAGCAAATGTACGTGGTAGAGGTTGTAGTTAGGACTGGTCACTGTGAAGATTAAACCAGGATATATTGCAAGTGAGGTATCTGAAATATTTGGTGTAATAGAATGGAAAACAGTAAAACCTCGATGAATTAAAGCTACTTGATAATCATAGAATGCAAAAAAAACCCCCGTAAGACAAAAATGTATTCATTAAAAAAATTGAAGCCTAATACCTACACAGAAAATTCAAGTAGAACACACAACTTTCCTAAACATAATGAACCTACTTTAATATTTATGTTTAATTTAATGAATTTAACATTTGGAAGCTAAACAAAATATTACACACAATCAAATAATATAACCCAACTGGTTTAAGTGAAACAAGTATATTTGCAAGCTTCAGAGCAATAGAAAACTCACTGTTTCTCTATGGGTCTGAGTTTTATAGTTGATTATGAGCTACAGTTGAAGTTTTTTCCTTGCATAGAATTTCTCTTCTTCCTCATTTTCATAACCAAAACACACCATTAAAATGAAACTGAAAAATTAATCTAAAATTACAAAAAAACCCCAACCTATCTGAAATTATGACTACCTGCCTTTACTAACTAAGGCATGTTTGCTAATTTCCAAAATACCCTGACTTAGCTCTAACAATAGTAAAACCAGTACAGCAGGTGACCTTACTTCAGTTAGTTCATAGATTAACAAAGACCTTCATATTATCTCATATAATTTAAACCAAACACCTCAGAGAATATATCAATACTTAACATTTGGGGCACCACAGTATGAGAAAGACATAGAAGTACTGGGTGCCAAGAAGAGCAACAAGACTGGTTAGGGGACTTGAGAACATGTCCTATGAAGAGAGGCTGAGGGAACTGGGTTTGTTTAGTCTGGCAAGAGGAGGCTGAGAGGTGACCTTATTGCTCTCTACAACTACCTGAAAGGAGGTTATAGAGGTGCAGATGCTGGCCCCTTCTCCCTCATAACTAATGAGAGGACAAGAGAAAATGGCCACACGTTGCTCCTGGGGAATTCAGATTAGATATGAGGAAAAATTTCTTTAGTGCAAGAGTAGTAAACATTGGAACGGATTGCCCAGGGAGGTGGTAGAGTCACCATCCCTGGAGGTATTCAAAAAGTGAGCAGATGTGGCACTTCAGAGCATGGTCTAGTGACCATGGAAGTGTTAGGCAGAAGGTTGGACTTGATGATCCTGGAGGTCTGTTCCAAACTTGATGATCTTTGATTTTGTGACTGCTGGACATCATCTATATAGTATGGTCATAATGACATGATCATAATTCAGCCACTATGGTAAGCATCAAGGGGTTAATAACCTTCTATCCAATCCTAAAAATGTTGGCATGAATGATGGTGCAAGCGTACCTTTCAATGACAGAGAGAGGGCCAGGAACTTTGCTCACAAGACAGGGGCAGGCAGAAAGCTTTGCATCAGCATGATTTGAGCAAAGTATGCCCATTTTTAAAAGAAATGTACTGCAGTAGTGTTAATCTGCAGAAAATTTGACAAGGATGGTCTAGGACAGAAAACTACAAATCATAAACCACTAGTAAGGACTTTTAAAAATCACTGTCGGTCCTTCAAAGGATATTCAGAGCATCAGTGTAAATGTGTGCCATGAGAAAGGGAGCAAGTTGCACAATAAAGAGCAGCTCCCCAACAATAAAGCAGCTGAGTATTGAACCCACCAAAAATAGGGTGTGAATGTCTAAAGCAAATCCCTCATATGCCATTTTTCAAGGCAAAGACCAGAAAGAATCTGAAAACAAACTATAAAAGAGAGATGTACAGGTTCTCACATCAAGAAATCTCTCAAGTGGGTCAGACACCAGTGTCTTCCAAGCACACTCTAAACTATTACAGTGAAATAAGTCTCAGAAAAACACTGCACATATAAGAACAGATTTTTTTAGTATCCAGACCCTGGAAAATGTAAATTCTCTCAAGAATATGTTGAGAATGGAAATAACCATAGATCAGGCATGACTGAAGATAAGAGATCAGATAAGCAGTTGCAGTAAGAGCAAGTGACAAGAACAGTTAAAGGCAAATTACTGGGTGAATACTGAGAAAAGTGAAGTTCTCCAACTCACAATCTCTTACCTCAATCTAGGCTAAATTATAGCTCAATTAGCACTTTCTGGGAATGTGAGAAACACAGGTTTAACTTCCTTCAGGCCAAAGCTGTATTTGAACTGAACACAACTGCTCTAGGATTTGCATAACAATACAGAACGTTTGGGTTTGGGTTTTGTGGGTTTTGTTTATTTTTTTTTTTACTTCTTTCTACTTATCTTGTTGCTTTTCAAAGAAGAACGTAATCTGAAAAAGGACTGATTCTATAGCTGGTTTGGCTGGTTTATTTGCATTTATTTTGTGTCTCTAGGCACCTCCTAGAGTTTTGTAGGAATATTTCTGAGCCCTGATTTAGGTGGTAGATTGAACTCTGCTGCTCAGAGTAGAAGCAGATTCCACCCTAGGCATCCAGAGAATTTTGGGAACATCACAGAGATGTCTGGAAGGTCAGCAGGAAGTATGTGTAAAATAGGTGCTGGGATGTAGTTTTTCATCTAGGCTTACCAACTCTGCCTAGATGGTTATTTAAAATTAAAATCCTTTATCGACTTTGTTCTTTGAGTTTGGTATTTTAAGATATTTTGAGAAAGGAAGCTTTGTAATTATTTCTTTTAGCTGACCTTATCAGAAACTGACTTGACTTTAGTATGCCACCAGTGGTTGTTACCTGTGCTTTGTGCATTGCTGTGGCGGGTTGAGGCCAGTCAACAGCTAGGCCACTCTCACTCCTCCATAGTGGGCTGGGATAGTGAATCAGGAGGATAAAATTTAGGAAACTATTGTGTTGAGATAAAGGAAGTTCAATAGTAAAGCAAAAGCTGTGCAGACAAGCACAAGGTTTACATGGTAGGTTCCACTCCGAAAAATATAAAGGTAAATTCACAGTTAGAATAGGGTAATAGAGAGGAATGTACCCAGCTCTCACAAAAATGCCTGAATCCTGGAAAACAAAAATTCTGTTCAACATAGAATATAACTACACTAGTTCTGAATCATCTACATGAATGAAAAAGACAAAAAAACAAAAAAAGCAACTCTCCAGTTGTTTACTCGGGTGGCAGCAGATGCTTTCAGACAGGCATAAATCTCACCGTTTACTTCTTGTTCTGTAGTATCCCTGGAATTTACCACTAAAACCTCAGCTGGACCTTGATTCGCAGAGAGGTTAATACATGCTTCAGATTAAAAATGAAAATATATGCCTGCTTTAACCAGGCACAGATGATGAAAAGCTTTGGATTTGGTCTTCAAGCATTCACATTTCTAAATCAGGAGAAGCTGCCAGTTCCATTTATACCATTGGGATTATGTGCTGACTAAATACACTGTGATGAGTTCATTACTAGTCATAAATACAGAAAACAAGAGGAAAACAGACACCAAATATTGGACTACAGTCTGAGCATGAAGAAGTTCTGATTCTTGAGCCTTTACAGAGAATCCCTATATAGGTTCACAGCTTCTAACAGGTTTACATCTTATCAAAAGGATAAGATGGGAGATAAGTAGGATAAGTAGGGAGAGAAAACAGTGAGAGTGAAT
This sequence comes from Chloroceryle amazona, assembly GCA_027560015.1. Classification (NCBI taxonomy): domain Eukaryota; kingdom Metazoa; phylum Chordata; class Aves; order Coraciiformes; family Cerylidae; genus Chloroceryle; species Chloroceryle amazona. The sequence continues at coordinate 7,253 of JANHFX010006617.1, forward strand.
TATTACTTAGTCACTTATACAAATACTTTTTGACTGGTGTATTTTAAGGGACAGACTGAGGATTTTCCATTCTACAGTACTGCAGGTTATCACCGTGATCCATGGGTAAGGTTTGCACCATAAGAGAATACAAGCAAGTGACACGTTTTAGTAGGCTTTAAAAGAGCCAAGGCTGAAGCTGTAGAAGTAGCAAACTGTAACTTTCCTATGGTTGCCTCTTTTTATTGTGATCTTGGGGTCATCATAATTCTTTTTCTAATAATAAAAAATACAGCTATAAACAGATGGTGGTGTTTCATCTTTTTGGTCCTTCTGGGCATACCATAATGATAATACAGTGAATGTTTATCTCCCCTAGTCTTTATCACATTGTTTTAGTGGTAAAATACACTCAACTTAGTGGATTCTATACTTTTCATTAAAACTTATTTTATTGTTATCTGTTCTATCTGACTCATTAGAGGTAGAAAAGGTTAGAAGCTTTTAATTAGAGAACTCTGAATCAAATAATTAACAAACAATAAATTACAAGCAGTAACCATATTTCTCAAATTGTCTACAGTAAAATCTTTCTGCAGCTATTTGTAATGAGCTAAATGCTTTCCAGAAGAGAAATAAAAAGAGAGTTAACTTTATTAAGTGCTTCATTTTCCATATTGGTGACACTTTAATCACAGTGAGTTAAATGTCCCAAAAGGCAGGAGGACCAGAGCCTTGCCTCTGTAGCTCAAGAAGTAAAACCCCAGACAGATTCAGGGTGATGACATATAAATAGCACATCCTTGTAAATATGTGAGATTCCAGATCCAAACATTTTCCATGTGCAGAGGAAACTCATGGTCTCTCCTTCAGGGCCATCATCCCAAACCAGGTTAGAGCTCCACTGGGTCAGCATAATTTAGATCACTGACATTAGCTCTCTAAAGGACAAAAGTGTTGAAGAAACTTCTTCCCAGGTGTCCTATGCTTCAGTCTGCTTGTCTTTATTTGTGCACTGCATGTTTCCAGCAAGCTCCCCTGAAAAGAGGGAGATTTTTTTTTTTCTTTTTCTTTCTGTTTATACAACGAAGGTCACCTTTTAGCAAATACAGCCTGTATATAGCTTTTGAGTCATGCACAGTTAAAGAAAGGAGTGTAGTCCTGAGGGCAGGACATGAGAATCTCTGTAGCCATGAATAACAAGAGTTTGAAACACATCTCTCCTGCTCTTGCTCATGTGAGTATGTGTTTCAGCTCCCTTATGTCTGAGTAGCAGATTATGGACCAGAACAGGGACATGGCTTCTTACTCCCACAGTCACCACAACAGAGTGGGAAAGGAAGGTGCATTGTTTGATTTCTGTATGCTTTGCATATTTCTAGAAGCTTTTCCTTATTTCCGTCCCTTTATGAACATCTATACAATAGCCCCAGGTAAACACCAAAAGGTATATTTATATTTATTCCTTTATAATATTGTCAACATCTACTCTTCTAACAGTTGTCAAAAAAGCAAACTTCGGAAGAAAGATGAAAGATCACCTAGACCTTGAATAATACATATTTGCCTGTCCTTTCTTTCACACACATTAAAAGACGTGCTACTGCACTTTATCCTTAATCACAGTTCACAGTTATAACTCAGAGGGAAATATTCTGGCTGAGATCACCTAAAGGATATGAAGAACTACAGTAGAGGAGAACCCATGGCCTTATCTATGCATACACACATTGAGCTTTTATTATTCTTATATCTCAAGAATATAGGTTAGACATCATTTTTATTTCCTTTATCCTTTGTAAAGTTCTTCTACTCATATAAAGGAAAGCAGTCACTCTACATGGCAAGTCATATATTAGAAAGTACTTAAGAAACCCTGCGATGCACTCTTCTAGTAAAAGCTTTATAAATATTTCTTCCTTTCTATATATTCCTTTCAAATGCAGAGGGGAGAAAAACACAGCACACAGCTCCATGGGTTTCTAATAGTTTTATAAACAAACTGTTGCTAAGTACTTTTCCAGATGTTTAATACGTTAATCACTTTGGAGACAGGTCTTTCAGCCCCCCACTTGTACACTATTCCTTTAGATGACACCAGGGAAGCTGTCTTGTTTTGATCCTCAAATTCCATCTCCAATCTCAATTTGTTCATCCTGGCAATATCGTTAGTAATGATTAGTTAGCTCTCTCACTATCAAGTATCCTGTAAGGTAGGATATGTTCTCTTTGCCACTCCTTCAGCTTACGATGTTTTGGGTTTTTTCTCCCCACTGCCAATCAATCATCTCTCACTTAAGTGTAATTTCATAATATAGATTCCAGAAGTAAATGAACAAAATCTGTCAATATTTTCAAATCCTTTAATCTGATTAGCAGTTTAACCATATGTTCTTATTAACTTGTACTTTCTCCCTATGTTGGAGATTTGCAAAACAGATTTACAAGTCTGCCCTGCTCATCTGTGTACTTCTAATATACAGTGAAGATTAACAATGCAGGGAACATACTTCTACCCTTAGTTTGCTACATCTCATGATAATAAATTTTTGGTGCTATACAGCTACTGATGATGATAATATTCTTCATTACAAATACCTCACCTGAAATCTTATATTCATGTCACAAAGCAGAATGACAGGACAGTGAGATCCTCAAAGAAAAGCAGAAGACTTTGAAACATGAAAAAATCCTGGTTTTATGAGCGTATGAACTAGAGCAGTTAACTTCAGCAGATAAAGTTCAAAGTAACCTGGAAAGACTAAATAGATGTAAAAGGTGGCTACACTGCTCCTTTTTTCACTACCCTTGAAGGCATTTCACCCACTCTTCTTTTTTAGTAGCTTCAAACTCTGCTCCATCCCCACAGCCCTCGGGCCATTCCTGTCATCAGGACCTCTTTGCTCGCCCAGGCTATGCACCTGACCTGAAGGTTTCTCTGCTAAGATTTTTACAGTCTCCCACTTTGTCTCCCAAGCAACAAGCAATCTCTGCTTTCACATAGGTCCTCTGGATTCCTCCACTCTATTTAAACAAAATAGGTGAATAACAATGAAATCAAACATAGCAGGTGCCAGAAGGAAGGAAATTACTGGTCACCAATATGGCTCCAGGTAAAATCACGTTACTAAACTATGAAGCAACAAGGCAGTACCTGTCCCCGGTCCTCTCCTTGTGACACTGGGGTCTTTTCCAGGGCCATGGGTGACGGCTCCATGCTTTTTATCTTTTTCTGATGCACCCACATACAACACACAGCGTTTTCTTGGAAAGCCGCATGCTACTTTCCTTGGGCCACATAATCATCACAAAAGGCATTTGAGCTGCTTGCTCCTCCGTCACCACGTGAGCATCTGAATAAATGCACCTTTGCTGTGTGCACAAGCTCACACCTCAGCTAATGCACAGCTCTTAAATTAAAACTGATATGGTAATTGAAACTTAGAACATTTTTGAATTGAAACTGGGAACACAATTGAAACTGGGAACATTTTTGCAGGCTTCACCCACTGCAGTGCTGCAGCCCAGGCATCTCACATAGGTGGGTAAGCCTTTTTTTCCCCAGACGTTCCTGGAATGCAACTTTACAATATCTCCTTTAGTAGAGCAAAGCAGCTGAATAGGAGAAGAAGCTAAATAGGAATAGGAGAAGAAGCTGAATAGGAGAAGAAGCTAAAGAACAGGTCACCTCTCCAGATGTCTGTAAAGGTACAGGACCTTTAGGGCATTTCCTCTAAAGGACTACAGTAGAAACGCAGAAGCTCATGTTACAAGGTGACAAACCTCCAGGGCACTGGAGGCAGAGACCTAGCAAGGGGCTGAACTGTGGGGACAGAATGACACCTTCGCTGAAGTTCTGCAAGAGTCTTCCTTTGTACCTTTACTGCTTCAGAAATGTTGTTTCGCATCCACTACGCAAATGTGTAATTTACTGTTAAAGACCCAGCTTAATCCTATGGGCATTCAAAAGGCTGCATGACTGGCCACAGCTTTGCACAAAAGTCAGGCAAACATGATCTGGGGGGTTCACCTTCATGGTCTCAAGACACCCTTGATTTTACAGTGAATGACTGCCTAGCTCTAAAAGACATCAACCTTAGTGCAGAACTAATACTAAATGTATTTTATTATATTTTATATGGATAAGTGAATAGAAAGTGCTATTCATTCTTGTTATTACTCCAGGACAACTTGAAATATTTATCTTAGAGAAGTAAGCTCATCTGTTCCCATTTAGTCTTACCTTATCAAAAATTGTTAAGATAGCAATCAGAAGTCATTAACTCATTTTACTATTAAGAATCCAATCTGCTCAACAAGAATTAAGCCTTAAGAATTAATTTGATAATCTATGACCTTTCTTTTCCCTCTCTGGAAGTATTAATATCATTATTATGGAGATTATTTTCACCATTTGCTGGGGTCAGCATTTTACTACAAAAATATTAATTTCTCATGTGTGAAAGAAAGGTGATTATATCTGACAATGTAATAAGACTCCAGTCTGAGGATTCCTGTATGTCATGCTCTTGGCATATTTTGTGATTGGAGAGTAGGATCATTTATCAAAGGATAACATGCAGGATCATAACTCTCAACCAAGTAAATCTCAGGCATGTGTATACAACCATCAATTTTATCTCAGTGGTACTGTTGATGCCTGCATACCATTTTCTTAATTAAAAACAAAACAAAAAACAGTCAGAATGACAAATGTTAATAAAACAGACCTTTGACACACTTAGCTCCTCCAGCAGAGTTCTGAGACCCTTTCAAGAAAGCCTTCCTACTAGGCTGTCTTGCTCAAGACTAGATTCCTATGACAGTAAAAAGCAATAGGCCACTCAAAACACCTCTTGCTGACATTTGCAATGTCAGTGTGCTGGTGTGCTAGCGTGGTAGCACTCTCAATACCACTGTGCTAACATTCTCAGCTGGGAATAGATAGGAACATATGAGCAGTTTATGAAGATGTGGAACTGAGAAGCAGCTACTTTATGTAGTTTGCACTGCTTACATTAAAGCCTAAATTCTGTCACCAAATGCAGATCAAGCTGCCATCAGCATCATGATATTACAAAAAAGCAGTTGCATGTGTGCACGTGTCAGTGAGACACTTAGTCTGGGAAAAGGACAAAGGAGGCTGGTCACAGCTCCAAAAGCTTCTCTCCACCTCATTGGCCACACATGCGTTTTTTCACAGGGCATGTCAAGCAAATTTTTCCTTCTTCCTATAGATCACTAAGTAACTAGAAGAAATGATACAGATATGGTTATGCCTGGTAAAAAAGTACTTCCCCCCTTCCAAATCTAATTTCTTTTTTTCTTTTTAAAGAAAATTTTTAAAGTTATATTTTATCAGAAATTCTGTAGGGAGCATAGCCAGACATGTTAAGTAACTTGTTCCCTACAAGAAGGGATTAAACATAAACTGAATTTCCTGCAGGTAAACTTTTAGCATGAAGGTACCTAAAGCACTGAAGAGAAAATAAATATTCTGCTGCTTAATAAGTAAAATTAAAAGAACTTTAAATCTAAGCAAAGCTTGGAGTAGCATAGTAGCTTATCATGGGCAAGTTTCCAATGCATGGAGATTATTACTCATAGTTGATTGAAAGGAGTAAGAATATTCTGCCCTAGAAATACTTTTTTCCTACATATATAAATCAATGCCTTGCTTATGATAGTGATGGTTGAGTGACAAAGCTGAAGAGAATAAACTGAGCAAGCAGATCTGGGGATGCTTTTCCACCACTTTTCCATCACACTGTATTCCTGCCTGTCAGCTTTTGTTAACTGGACACCAAAGGCCTTTCCATCTTTAATTATTTAGGGTGAGGGTCCCAAAATCACCCAGATGTATGCCAACTATAATAAATCTTTTGTGACTTTTAGAAACCATTCTCTATTAAGTAAATTGAGGATTTTTACCAGCAGGAATGCTCAGACAGCAGTGCACTACTTCATCTGTGTCTACGCAGGTCTAGCGTAGTAAGACATAGTCTCTCTGGCAAAATTAGCAGATATGTTTAGGGCATTCAGCTTTGGAGGTGCACCCTGTCATTTAGCCCTATCTGCTCTGCTTGGGGAGTATTTACATTAGCACCTGGCCAACCCAAACAGACTTTAAGTAAAAGTCACAAACTTTGAGGAATATTTAAATGGGATTCAGACCTCTGTACACTGCTTCCTAGCACTAGCCTGACCAAAATTCTTGTTTGAAATACTATATAGCTTGTGTAATGTTCTGCTTTGAATCCAGATGGGACTTTTTTACCCAAAAAACAACTCTACACTCTCAGAAGTGATTTAATAGGACAAACTAGTGCACTAGAAACACTAAAGTCCTTGTTGTGTTCTCATTCCTCCACAGAAAGCTCCTCATTTTTGACCAACAAATTGTCTGCAAAATTCCCCAAAAGCATTGGTTATTTCAAGGGACACTTTCCCATGCTATGGGACTGAAAGTTTTGACAAATGGCTGTTTAGTGATTCGATTAATTTCTTATTAATATTTCCCAATGTCCAAGTATATATGGACAGCAAAACAAGGAAGGAATGTTAAGTGATGTTTGGAGTTTTGTTTGATAAACTGCTTAACAACCTTTTTTTTTCCCCCCTTATTTTTTTTTGCAATAGCTGTTGATTGACTTTTAAGGAAAAAAAAAAAAGGAAACGTATTTATTGTATTTAGTGGATTTGTTAAGGTATACATCTCACTGACTTTTTTCTTATTCAAAAATCAGCTATTTTCTGCAATTCTAGGAATCATTCCTTACACAAATAGCTCAAAAGATTCTTATAAGCTGTGGCGTTTCTTTAAAGAAATAAAAGTTCTACTTAAACTGTTAACTTTTATGTTTCATCAAGAGTTACAGCAGACATCAAAATTAAAAGTACTTTATGTTATCCATAGAGTTCTAATGGGACAAATTATTTTTTTATATAATTAAATTTAACACTGCAAAATGAAGCTTGTCAATCCACATCACCATATTGAATTTTTTAGTAGTAATTCTCCAAATATAGAAGCATACCAAATCATAAAAACAAATAATAAAATTTTCTTGTAGCTATAATGGTGATATGTTATAGATCGTATCATCAAAGAGACTAGTAAAATTGGACAGCTCCTCCAATCTCAAACGACACAGCCTTTATTCATTTTATTGATTTAAGGCTTAAATATAATAAAAGGAAAGAACTGTACTAAAAATTAATATCAAATAATGAAAACAGATTAATAAAGACTAAATCTAAAAGACAGGTTGGAGATCTTAGAAACGATGGTGATAAGAGTTACATTATTAGAAAAGTAAAAGGTATAAAGCTGCTATGTAAATCCTGACAGAGGGGACCAAGTTTATCAATGAATCATGGTCTTGAAGTTAACAACGCTCTTAGCCTCTGGAAACTCATCAACTCAAGAGTTCTCATCCTATGGAAAAAACTATTTCTTTATTACATTTCAGGTCTCAATTCTCCATACCACTGTAGTTCATTCTCACAAAACCATCTGGTGAAATCTCACACCTTGTGAGTAATCCATGTAAAGCAAATTTCAGTAGACACAGCAGGCACGTACCTTCATCTCTGGGGATATGGAAAACCTGGTTTGCAGTGATCAGCATGTCGTACAACCACAAAGAAAAATAAATTCCAAATACACTGATAAAAAGCTCTCAGGACTTCAGAGCAATTTCACCCAAATTGAAAATAGTACTTATCTCCTATGAAATTTAAAGATCACATGTTTAGCCGAAGATAATTGTCTAGGACCTTTCTGTAGACAGTGGAAGAAACAGGCACCTCCATGCAGTAATTTATCCTACTCTGCATCGATGTCTAATATCAGCATTGTGGAAATAACAGAGATTTCCTGTTTACCATAGGGGTAAATAAAGTAGATTAGAGATCTAACTTATGAGATACAGTGTGACGAATCCTACTGTGAAGTGGCTGCAGTGATGCAGAACTTTTGATAACCTTGATTCAAAGCTCTAAAAGAGCACTGGTGAGCTCCATACATTAAACAATACAAAAAGAACCCCCAGTCACTGTAGAAGGTTCTTTGCTTTAAATACACAATGCTAATGTTTTTTAAAGTGGATAAGTTATGAAAACTCTGATGCAATACTTTCTACAACAGTGGACTGAAAGTCCGTGGCAGAATCCTGCAGTTCAATGTTCCTTCTCCAGTGTTTTTCACCACAGAGACTACATGTAACTTTTCACTAGTCCCCTCACAGTTTAAAATAGAAAATAATAGGAATATCTTCACCTGGAGTACATCTTAAACTATACAGGTATCAGGTAAACAGGTTCCACGTCCATTTTTTCTGCAATAATTCCCTGTAAAGTAATTTAAAGCAAAACCTTGAAAAATTCTATTTTCTATTAGAGCAAGAGATAGCCTTTCCACTCAAGAAGATGAAAGGTAGAAAAGCAAATGTACAGTAACAACAGTCTGCTAATGAAACAATTTAGGCTTTTTCCTTATTAAACTATCTAGTGCTGTTATAATATTATGCTCTGAACACTTTTAAAAAATCAGTTAATTTGTCACTGTAAAGTAATCTGGCTGTCCTGTTGCTGTTGCTTTTGTTCCCGATAATAACTACTATTTATTTGTAAGCTCTTATGCTATTTCCAGAAGAGGTTTAATTAATTGCCTGAGTCTCTTCAGCAGAAAAGCTCTTCTTTCTTCATTTTTTCCCCCCTTTTTTGAGAATTACTTTCAAATAGCACTTTATTTCAATTGCAAAAGAGTTCCAACTCACTGGACCTTTAAAGAATTCATAAATCTGAGTGTGCATCAGTCAGGTTTTACTTGAATCTATGCAGTGAAGAGAGCTTTGCTCTCTTTGAGTATGTCAGGACTTCCTGTACTGATACATGGCAATGAACCATATTCCTAGTGGGTGTTTTCTGCAGCCTCATACCTTTTTTTTTGGTCCTAACATAGACTTAGCAGTTCTGAACAACTCCAGTATGCCCCCCGGAGAACTGGTTGACAATGAAACCAGCAGAAACTTAATTATAACAGTGCTAAACTGTGCTTCCTTCTTCATGCATTAAAAAACAGGGATATAGATATGCTTATGCAGTCAGTTATGTATCAAACTGATTATGTACATACAAAATGTCCTGGTTTTCCATCAAAATCTTCTCTTTGTTTGCCGTAGCCCAATAATACATGAGTTTATGGTGCAAGTAGTAAATTTCCTATAGATGAAGTTCCTGAAATATTTAATAAACATCTTACCATTAAAGATGAGTTTTGCACTGGGAAAAAAAAAATGATGACGAATATTACATGAATGACTGCAAGCATCCCTGTGTTTGTGTGGTGTTGACAGAGAAAGAAAAAAAAACAATCTGCATTAGATCAGACATTGTTTTTCTCTTTCTCATAGTAGCACATATCTATGATGAATTCCAATCACATATGACCAAAAGCAGAGATTTTTCACAGCTGCTGCTGAAACAATGTCACAAGCTATCCTACTACATTCTCCTAGGGTAGAAATTAGCACACTAGGTAGGCTTGAAGGGGTCATAGGAAAACTGAATCTTAAGTAAGAGAGGTTACAAGCATCCTGAGAGATTTTTTTTTTTTTAACTGTATTGTAATAGTCCCATCCGGTCAAGACAATGGGAATGTAAACAGCTCTCAAGATGGAGAGCTGTTTAAATATAATTTAAAACTCAAACAAGTTATTGTAGTAAATATTGGTATGTATCCTCTTAGCAATGTAAGATGATTAAAATTAGCCTACAGTGAAAGCTACAGGACAGGAATTTAAGACTACTAATAGATTAGCTATGAATAAATGAAATGCAATTCTGCGCAATTTCATTGTCTGAGAAACAAAGATGTAAAGAATTGCACCTTTGAGCAATTCTGACATAAACCAGATGAATTATATGTAGTAGCCTATATTAAAAAAGGGACTGTTTTGCATCAAAAACAAAGACTGCATGAAGCAGGTGTCTGTCAGGGTGCTGAACAGTTCTCTTACCGTGCACTATTGTTTTCCAGGCTTCTCCAGAAAGCAATAAGTCCCCACTAAGTCTCTTATTTTACATACATTCTCCAAGAAGTACACTACTTAGAAAAGATTCAAGATAGCAGCTTAACCCTTCAGGGATCATCTAAAAATTGGAGACTATATCATATTTTAGAATCACTATCAAGTACTGTCAGCTTCTACAGAGTTTCTGGCAGTCTCTTCTCCTCTAGGGCTGACAGGCAAGGAAACTCAGTGAGAAGGTTTCAGTGTCATACCAAAGCACCTGCATACAGCTGTTAATACCCCTGTTTTTTTTCCCTTAGATGTTGTGTGTTTGTAGATATAAATTGGGAGATTTAATCCCCATTGAAAGATATCAAATAAAGAGTAGACAACATCAACTGAAATGTGTAACTTTAAAATTGGGGGGTTATTTATGCCAAACAATTTTGGCACAGTATCTTCATCAAAAAATCATCTTATTCTGACATTCCATAGGCCAACTGTCAGGACACATTTTTCAGCAGAATTACTTTCCAGTGTGATAGAAACCAAACTGACAAACATCCTACCTGTCTACATAGTTGTCAGGTTCACTGACTGCCATCTAGGGTGAAGTAAGTGGGGTGAGACTTCCTCATTGGGTTCTTTCCTTATTAATGCTGACAAACAATTTAGCCATAAATACTACATCATAGATCACACTGAAACCACATAGCCACATCAAAAATAACACCAAAATCTCTCCTTATCCAACAGACTACAAAAAGTATAGCTGAAAACTTTTCACCTAAAAGTATAAGGAGTTGATGCTGAGGTCCTGAAGTAGTTATCTTTTGGATAATGGCTACATTATGACTTTCTCTTAATGGGCTGGCTAACTCTAATTGAGAAAATACTGATTGCTCTCAATATTTTACTCTCTCCATCCTGTTATTTAACAGAAACTTTTTGTGCATGTCTGTCTTTGTAATTCTTGTGTTTTGAATGGTGTAGGAGTCATCCCATTAAGAAGGCTTCTAAGCTCTTCTGCAAGCTCAGCAGGCCAAGTGCTATCTTTCATCTATTTACCCTGTGAATGGAGGGGAAGAGAATGTCAACATCTCTGGGATGTGGCCGAAATGCAAAGAACTGACAGTTTGTAAAGCTCAGGTGAGTCTCTGCATATGGCATATAGCCACACGTATTGATCTGTGATAAGGTCAATTTTCATTCTCATTTTGGTTTCAGACCATTTGCACTGGGGAGGGTATAATTTATTGTGGTTTAGATCTATTGCTTCCCTCTTCATTTCTTCCCCCATTCTTGATTCCCTTTCCTGGTAATTGTTGACAATTTCTTTCCCAGAGATAACAGTGTAGATCTGTAGCTGTTGCAAACTTTTGCCCTAACACCTAGTGCAATACAGTATAATCAATAGAATTTCATATATTCTTATGCCAATTTGTAAGTGGTGCACAGTAAAGCAATTTTTGCTACAATGTTCATTGTTCCCATTTCATTTTGGTTTTAAATCCCAGGATTGTTGTGGGTTTTTTTTATTCAAAGGTATTTACTGATTTTTATTTTTTTTTTATATAGGGACATGATGGTTAATTTTATCACGTTCCACTGAGAAAGAGACTGCGTGCTATGTACTGCCTTCACAGTGGGAGGGAAAACCCATTTTGTTTAGAAATACCTATTTGGTCCTTTGAAATTTTCAGTCAAAATCTAATCAATGTCCAGATCTAGAGCAAAACTGGCCATCTGACAAATCCCATCCTAAATAAAGGAGTACTCTAGATTTACACCAATGCATATTCAAGCAAATATTCTTGACTTACAATTTAATGTAATTTCTTTCCTTATGCTTTGCAATAGGTGAATTTTATGTCCTTTCTCTTATATTAAAAAAAAAAAAAAAATCAGCAACGATAAATTCTTAATGTTTTTATTCTTGTAAGAATATTTCTCTAATCATACTCCTTCTACAGCCTCTTGTGAAAATTTTATTTACCATATGTCCCAGGCTTGATCAGCTATCTAAAACAGACCTTATTTTTAGGTGTCTTAATTTTGGAAGCCAAATGCAATAGTTTAGTGGAATTGGTACAAAAAACCCTGAAGCAAACAAGAAAGCAGGCTATTTGTTACCATATTGCATGGTCCATTCTTCTTTATTTGTGCTTCATTATCTTGTCTCAAATAAAGAGGAAAACAGTCCTGTAAACTAATTTCTCAAACAGTCCTACAGCTCCAGTATGCATATAAGCCATCCAAAAAAAAATCTGTAGCAGACACAGCCACTTTTATACATAAGTCATCTTTTCTATGTCTACATTTACTAAAAGAACCATAGGGACTGCCTAAGCAATAGTGGCCAATGGACAAGTTGTTCTTTATTCTGAAGCTTCTTTATTCATAAGTTGTAAAATAATCCCTCAGGCATGAAACTCTTCCAAAATATTTTTTTTTTGTGGTGAACTGAGGGGTTCCAGTAAATCTTTCCACGTTGTTCTAATACTGTATAAGGTGGGTAATATTTACATTTTTATAATACAAGAACACTTTTTAAACAAGTAAATTGAGTAGTAGTCCATATTAGCTTAAAATAGAGACCAACATTATTTCAGCTAAGTAAGAACAAGTTTAGTTTTTCACACTTGTTTTGGAAGAATCACTTTAATGCTCTTCTAATACAACTCTTTGAATGCAACTCTGACACTCAAATTATAGCTAGCAAAAGCAATAATCAGCAATAACTGCTTTTTATTACAGCAATTATTCCAAATGCTTTAAATGGAAAAAGAGATGTTGAAGAAAATGTTTCCAGGATTACCATACAATGTTGTCTTTTTTTGACTAAACAAAGGCTGAGTGTTGTCACAATAACATAATGAATTTATATCCGAACATAGAATCTTCCCACAAAGGAAAGATAGAGGAAAGCCTGAATAGTGGTTTCCACCAGTGTCCTTTTTGGGTGCTGGAGTTATTTCAGGGAGAAGTTAGGAGTTGTAGTCCCTAATACTGAAAACATGCCATGAGTCAGTAAATCCAAAAAGGGGTGAAGATCATGAGGAACAATGTGAAGAAAATTATTTTGTTTTACATGCTTGTTTAGCAGCACAAGAAGAGTTCAGAAAAGCAAGCTGGGATTTGGAGAAGTGCTAATGACAGTGTTAAAGTCTGGAGGTTCACTGGGGTCTCTGGATAGCTGCTGCACTAGTCAAGAAAGTAAAGAGAATGAAGTAATCCCAGAATTTTTGACTGTTTTTTGGTGCGTTGTTTGATTGAGGTTTTTATTACCTTACATTTGTTTCCCAACCTCAAGTATCTGACTGAAATATCCCCATCACTATTCCACCAGTATTCACACTGATTGACCTCAGGAGAATAAATTTTATATTACAGTCAGCAATTTCTAAACCTTCCCTTGTCATACTTTCACCTCAGTGCACTGTTGATGTCCCCAACTTTTGAAGATGCAGTGTCTCCACTTCCTTTGCTTAAAGCCGATTGAATGCAGTTCCCATCATCCCATGAGCAAAAAACTTTTTTATGCAGTACTGAGTCTGTCACCTCTTTCAGTTGTTCACAAAAGTGAGGTATAGGAATGAGAACAAGAAGTTATACTGCTTGGGTCCACATATGAGGCATTTGCATGTTTTTGTGCTGCATCTGTCAGCTTTTATATCTCTAAAAACTCTCAGCCTAGCAGGCAACTCTTCACACACTCCTCCAAAGCCTGGCTTTCTGACTACCGCTGTGACACAACCAAGCTTTGAGTGAAATATGTTGGAGGTGTGTTGCTATAAATGAAGTGTGATGTATGTTTCTGTCACAAACATATCACCAGTAGAAGCAGATCATTTATTCTCCTGCATTCACATAAAGCTACTACTTTGTCCTAAATGTACAGTTCTCCTGATACCAGGCAAGGCATTCAATTCGAAGACTTTTGCCTCAAATATTTTTAAACTCTCCACTCACTGCTTCCCTTTTCTTTGCAAGGGTGCCCAGTCTGTATGGAAACTGTACAGCATGAAACAATAATTTATTGATAAAAATAAAAAAATATAATGATACTCCTGTGATACCAGCAATGGTGGCATTAACAAGATAGGTGGGGACCTGGTCAGGTTTCATGCTGGGGATTCCAAAGACTGACACTGGAGCTGATCAGAATAAGAATGAGCAAGAAGATTTATTTGTAATGTACAGATGCCATAGAAAAGTCTTAAAGGTTACAATACTATCAGGGGAGGGAGAGATGCAAGGAGATTAAACAACTTTTCTAAAATATATCTTTTTTTGTCCAATTTCTTACAGAATAATATTACTTTTAATCTTGCTATAGCAAATGATTAAAATTCAATTTTATAAAAGCTATAACTCAGACTAAGGCAAAAGCTGAACACTTTTATTTGATTTTCCTTCATCTTACTCCTGTCTGAATCTCTGTGCTTTGAATAAAATGAAGCCAAGATCCTATTCATCTCTCATTTTGTTTTTGCAAAACTGTACCTAGGCTTTACAAAGTACAAACCTAGCCTCCCACATCGAGCTGCAGCAATTTCACTTCACTTAAAAACAACATAGTGAAAAAGCTTCATAGCTCAGATATTTGCAAGCATCCGCATTGCAATGAGCCCTTAACATCAGAGATTCATTAACTAAGACCGTGTGATGGAATTGGTGCTCTGTTACTAAAGGAGCTGGACACGATGTTGCAGCCATTTCACAAAAGCAGCAACATAACACCACTGCAATTCCTCCCAGCAGCCTGGGTTTGTCGGTCAGATCAGCCTGTCACAATGTGCTAGTGAAGGCTTCTCTCAAGGGGGAACTTGAGGCCATTGCTGAACTTGGAGAGGAAAGAGAGTGGGGGCATGGTTTGAGGTTGCTACCAAAGATAAATAAGGAATACAGAATAAACTTTTTGACAGAAACCTCAGAGCAGAAGCCAAAGACTGACTTACGTCTTATCATTAATGGACTCAATTTAGTTCATGCATTGTTATAAACTGCTATGCATATTAAACAGTAACAAATATTTACCATTTAACCTGTAGAAATGAATGTTTATTTTAAAACCAGGAATGTTAACCGCCAACATACTAATGCAGTCTTCTTGACCTACCTTCACTTATTACTAGCTGACTTCGCAGTTTTTTCTGGAAACAAAAAAAACACATTATGCTTATAACCTCCTAAGCCTGACCACCTCTTCACTGAATTTTGTACTAATTACAGACATTTTCAATGTCAACCAGATTATTGGATTAAAACATAACTGTCACTGGGGAAGGCAAGGGAATCAAAACAAATTTGATGATAATAGACATTTTCATTTGTTCCAACCCCAGAAGCAATAAAGAAAGAATTAATATTGTCAGGTTCTGGCTTTCTCACTTTGCTTTACATTAACTCTTTTCAACTTCAGTAATGGTAGATAAAACTTGAAGGTTTGTTTACACACCACCAAACAGTAAGGCTGAACTTCATACCAGAAAAGACAATATGATTGAGAATGGCATCCCTTTGCAAACTGAAGCTACCAAGATACTTTAAAGCTAGAGGCACAGCCTTTACTTATGGAGTAATACACTTCTCCATCTGAAAAGAATGCGTTTAAGGCAATGGAAACTTAAAACATAGCTATTAGCCTCAAGTGTTCATCAAGAAGGATTCAAAACCATACTTCATTGACCAGAACATTTAAATGTCCATTTGTATGGCTCTGTGCATCTATATATATATAGTTACATAAACAAACACACCAACAATTTTTTTTTAAGTTGCCTTACAGAAAGACATAACTATCATATACATATATGTGTGTATGAGGTCAAAATGTCTAAAAATATATTTAGCTTGCTGTAGAATCACCATATTTTAAAGTGTTTGTCAATATGGAACTGCTTTGCAAGAAGCACATACATTAATCATATCACTGAGAACAATAGATGTGTTATTGTAAATTTAGTTGCTTAATACTGTGGTTTGGGGACAGATTGCATAATTTTCTTCCCTTGATGCTGCATTATCTGGTTCATACAGTCATCACATAGGCTAAACATTAAAGCCCTAGAGATCCTAAGTGAGATAGCTAAGTACATATGTGTGAATTAAAAGCCTCAGTTAGTCATTTAGCTTCCACATTTTTCCCAGAAGTTGCATGGTTAGGTTCATTTCAAATCACATTTTTTGTGGAAAAACAGTCTTCCTAAATTGTTAACGCTACTACTACTGCTACAAAAAAAGAAGTAATTCTTACTTTCTAGATCTTAAAACAGGCATCTTACAGTGTATGTCCTGTGACTAAAACAAAACTAAAACAAAAACATCTAATTGCAACTTCTTCACCCACATAGTTGTTATAGGAAATCTCTACACTCAGTTCTAATAGTTGTTTTTGTTTGCAAGTTTTGATTAATTCATTTGAGTAAATCATGTTATAAATTAACATCCACAGCTTAGTTAAGTTTCCTACACGTTGGCTGTATATGACATTAAGAGTCATATCCAGAATACAGAAAACATCTCCATTAGACAACAGAGCAGAGGAAACTTCTGGGGGCTCAAAGTGACCAGAGGATTTGTAGTTATCTTTTGTGTGTGTCCCTGTCTAAAGTAGGAACTTACTTAGTATTTTCTCAGAAATGCAGGAAGAGAGATAGGACTGCTAAGCAATATTTAGCTATGCCATAATTTAATTAAATCTAGTCATCTGAGAACAATCTGACAATGCCTCATTCCATGCAGAAGGAATTCTATTCTTTCTTGTATCATTGTATTTTTAAGCCTACTATCAGACACACAAACCCTTTCTCAATTTTTGCCAATACATCCAATCTAGTATTTTGATTATATCCCCCTTCTGGAAAATGAGAGCAAAGGAACTTGGGGAAAACACTGTCTGAGACCATGAACCCCAGGAATAAATAATGGACAAAGATGTGTGGCTTTCACTCACATGGATATACTGAGTGTCAGTGTCCTCCATCTGTTCTAAATAGGTTCATTAAAATGCCTTCATATGATCTCTTTAGAAAACTAGCATGGCATGAAAGATCATCAGCTGCACAGATGTTATGCAGAATAGATGTTTTCAGCATGTACTATTTTAATATTGTAAACAAAATAAAATGTGGAAAAATGCAAGACCATCTAGCCATGACAAATATCACTATAAGTTAAAGAGGAGAGACATTGGGCAAGGCAGGTGTATCAAGAGAGCAAAGAATGAAAAACTGAAGACAGCGAAGGCAACACATCTCCTTCTGACCATTACCCTTTTACTTCCCCTCTCTCCCAGCCAGTACTCCATTTGCAGTGAATCAAGGAGAAACTGACTGTAGTATATCTAGGCAGAAAAACAGAGAAGAGTTATTCAGTACTCAGAGAACAGAATAAACATGCAAGACCTGCAATGGCCAGACCTCCCACCACTAATCCCAGCAACTGCATTCCCAGTGAAATATGTCAGAACTGAAAAGGCATTAAAAAAAAACAAAAACAAAAAAACACTAACACTGTTTTATTTGTAACCTTTTGTTTTCAATCCTTTATCTTCATGTAAGAAAAACAATCTATATATTTTATTATTCAAGCTGTCTATTGCCAGAGGATGTGGTGAAATCTGCAGATTTTTGGATGTGCTGTCCCCGTAGCAGCAGGAGATTGAGCCTAAAGAGATAATATGTGCAAAAAGCTGTGCTCCAGGGTAAGCTAAGGGTAAACCCTGCTAGGGTAGAAAGAGCAAATGTGGCCTCTGTGCTTCTAAGGTGTCTTCTCATGCATGCATAAATATGTGGTTCTTGCCTAAGAGGAGAAGACATCAAAGATCTAGGTAAGAATTTACACTAAGATCTTAAAATGGCATTGGAAGTCAGCTGTGAACCCGTGCAGAAAACAATTTTGTTTGTATCAGGACATGTTGGCAGGCGTGGTTCTATGGTTTTGTAACCTTGCATTGCTCTTCATGTAGTTATACATTCTTAATGACCTCTGGAATTCATCTTTTGGGAACTAATTAATTATTTGCATTTTATTTCAATCCTTCACAGTATCTTCTGATTTGAGATCAGTAAAATATTAAACTTTTAATCCATTATGGAGAGGAATAAATCCTCCAAGTCTTTACCAGTCTATACATAAAAAAAAAATGTATCTATGAGCATTTTATGACTTCATTAGGATTTGGGTGGGCAGGGATCTGATTTTGTTGTGAAGTTTACATGATTATTGAAAAAAAGACAACAGAGAGGTCTCTTGGTTGACCCAGGTAACTCTATTTCATTCCACCTCAGGGAAAAAATCCCTTTTGGAATTTCTTTCTAGTGGGCACAAATTCAATTCAGCATTTCACAAAATCTCATCAATAGCAAAATGTCAGTCTGTAAGTAGTTGGCTCTGATTTGACACAATCAGCCTGCACTTCTATTTGGAAAAAGATGCAATGATATAACTGAATAAATACCGTAATTATCTTCATACTGCTTTAACAACATCAGTTTCTTTCTGTGTCATTCAGTTAATAAAGATAAGAAATAATAATAAAGATAAGAAACAATGCTAACTGCCACATCGCAGGCAGCAAGGCAGCGGGATTGGCTCCAGCACCGATGGCCTCTGTTGTGCCTCCTTTTTTCCTTTTGAACAAGTGGTTTCCTTGGCGTGGGGGGATCCCAGAGAGACAGCAAAGAGCAGCAGAGTCTCCAGCTCTCGCAGGCGTGATCGTGAGAGTGACGCAGACAGGGGACAATGCTGGGAAGCCACAGGAGAATTAAACGCAGCGAAACTGGAAGCGCCACCATATTGCAGGCAGAGAGACAGCTACAGCTGTCTAGGAGACCTGCATGGATGAGCAGGTTGCTTCTGAAGGAGATTTCAAGGAAGAAAGAAACGTGCAGCTCATGAAAAAAGGGACTTGTCACTTTGAAGAATTATAGAGAAGTTGTCAAAGCATGTAGGAAGGCAACAAGGAAGGCTAAAGCCCTCTTAAAACTGAAACTGGCAAATGAAGTATAAGAGATTAAAAGAAGGGCTTCTTCAAATGTACCAGTGGTAAGGGGAAGAATAGGGAAGGTGTGGGCCCACTGCTGGTTGAGGCAGCAGCCCTGATAACTGGGGATGCAGAGAGGGCAGAGTTGCTGAACACCTTCTTTGCTTTAGTATTTACTCCTAAGATGAGCTGCTGTGAACTCCAGTTCCTGGATGAAGCCTGGTGGAGGGATGACTCTCGACCGGTCAGTGAAGACTGGGTTAAGGACCAGTTACGTAAGTTGAATGTACATAAGTCCATGGGCCCTGATGAGATGCACCCAGGAATGCTGAGTGAACCGGCTGATGTTGTCACCCTACCACTCTCCATCATTTTTGCAAAATCCTGGCAAATGGGAGAGGTGTCAGAGGACTCGAGGAAAGACAATGTCACTCCAGTCTTCAAAAAGGTCAAGAAAGAGGTTCCGGAAAACTACAGGCCAGTCAGCCTCACCTCCATCCCTGGAAAAACAATGGAGAGGCTCATTCTGGAGGTCATCTCTAGGCACATGGAAGAGAAGAGGGTGCTCAGAAGTATGGATTTACCAAGGGGCAGTCATGCTTGACTAATCTAATAGCCTTCTATGATATTGTGACTGGATGGATAGATGCAGGGAGACCAGTGGATGTAGTCTGCCTTGACCTTAGCAAGGCTTTTGACACTGTCTCCTGTAACATCCTTGTGAAGAAGCTCAGGAAGTGTGGGATAGAAGAGCAGATAGTAAAATGGATTAGTAACTGGTTGGACAATAGAACCCAAAGAGTGCTGGTCAATGGTGCCAAGTCCAGCTGGAGAGCTGTAACTAGTGGTGTCCCCCAGGGATCAGTGCTGGGTTTGTTCCTGTTCAACATCTTTAACAATGACATTGATAACAGGACAGAGGGCCTTCTGAGAATGTTTGCTGATGACACAAAATTGGGAGGTTTGGCTGATATACCTGAAGGCTGTGCAGTCATCCAGTCAGACTTGGACAGCCTGATGAGCTGGGCAAAGATGAACCTAATAAGGTTTACCAGGGGTAAGTGCAGAGTCCTCATCTGAGAAGGAATAATAAATTACACCAGCACAGGCTGGGAGGTCATCTGCTGGAAAGCAGCCCTGTGGAGAAGGACCTGGGAGTCCTGGTGGACAACAACTTCTCCGTGAGACAGCAATGTGCCATTGTGGCCAGGAAGGCCAGTGGTATCCTGGGGTGTATTAGGAGGAATGTGTCCAGCAGATCGAGGGAGGTTCTGCTCCCCCTTCTACTCTTCCCTAGTGAGACCTCACCTGTAGTATTGCATCCAGTTCTGGGCTCCCCAGTTCAAGAGAGACAGGGATCTGCTCAGGAGAGTCCAACGGAGGGCTACAGGGATGATCAAGGGACTGGAGCACATGCCTTATGAGGAAAGGCTGAGACACCTGAGGCTCTTTAGTCCGGAGAAGAGAAGACTGAGAGGGGATTTGATAAACGTTTATAAATATATGAGGGCTGAGTGTCTGAGGAGGGGGACAGCCTCTTCTCAATCATGCCATGTGATAGGATAAAGTGAAATGGATATAAGCTGGAGCACAGGAAGTTCCACCTCAACATGAGGAGGAACATCTTTACTGTAAGGATCAGGGAGCACTGGAACAGGCTTCTCAGAGAGGCTGTGGAGTCTCCTTCTCTGGAGATTTTCAAGACCCGCCTGGATGTGTTCCTTTGTGACCTCTGCTAGATTATATGGTCCTGCTCTGGCAGGGGGGTTGGACTTGAAGATCTCCAAGGTCCCTTCCAACCCCTGACATGCTGTGATCTTCCATCAGGATAATTTTCAAGGCTGTTATAGAACAAGCAGCTTTGTCCTACAGGCACCATCTCCCTGTACAGCTGGTCTTAATGTGGTCGAAGCTTTTCTCTTCTCTATACCCACCACTCACTAGAGACACTATTCATTGCAAATACACCCCTGGTGTTTCTTTCTGCTCATAAGAACACACTCAAAGTATTAAATTGTAATTTCCATATTAATAAAATCTTATTATTTTCAGCATTTGTCTTTGATATGTAATGTTGCATTTGAAGTACAAAATTTTCACTGGTCAGACAGAGGGTTAATGCTGCCAGCCTTTTCCCTCAGTCTATTTATATAATGCAGAGGTACTTCCTGGCGATGTCTACTCATGTCTCACTTTTCATTCAAGACAAGCTTCCATCTGTAATCTTCAATGCCCATATTTGGAGAATCATTTACCATTATATTTAGTAATAGTAAAGAATTCTGCTTAACAATAGGTCTTGATAGAGACTACACACAATGGATAATAAGCCACAGTGGAAATCGGAATCTGTCAGAACCTAATCACGCTTCCTCAGATTCAGGGGATCCCATCACATAAAGCTATTGGATTTGTGCATAAATTGAACTCTAAGTTAAGGTATTTTTAAAGCCAAAGACATTTTCTCCAATAGTCAGGTTATCCTATATGTAAGGCTTACATGTATGTTAGAAAAATAATCCAAAGACATGGAGACAGAAAATAGAAACCTTAAAAAAGTTATGCTAATAATATATTACAGAATAAATAGACAACATGCCTTACTGTTCTGAAAAGTTGATACTGTAATATGTACTTTAAGGACTTTATAAGAGCTCCTCTTTTAGATCACATTTCAGTGCAGTACACTATACAAATCCAATGAAACTTTCAGAAAATCATCAAAGCAGAACACAAGTAATTATCCTTGTATCCTTGCATTCAACTGTTTTTATAAGGATTAATTAAAGTCTTCCCGCAAGTTAAAAGCAAGACACATAAATATCTAAATGCCTGATCCAATTTTCAGTAAAACTATCAGAAAGTCTCAGTGGGAAGTGAACTCCTAAATGTATATGGCTAAACTTGAACTGGCAGAATGATACAGTTCACAGGACCAGATCTGAAGTACATGCAAGTCAACAAAATCTTGTTGATTTCAGTAAACCGTAGGCTTGATACAGGTGAGGATGTCCTGTTACAGAGCTTTTTTTGTGAGGAAAATGGATCTTTTAACTGACACTAGGCCAGCATGACTTCTGGATGCCTTCCAGTCTGGGGGGGGTCTTGCCTGGAGCCACCAAGGCTGCTCCTGATTCCATACTGGCCCTTCCTTAGATGGAGAAGGTGGTGCAGTTCCCCTCTCTCTGCCTTACTTCTCTGCATTTTTATCACAGCTCTAGAGAAAAAATGTGCTGTGTTTGTTCCCATGAGGATACTGAGCGATGAACCTGCATGAGTCTTCTACTGACCAAACAGAGGAAGTGGGAAGGCATAGCAGCTACCAGAGCAAAGCTGGCATGCAAAAATTCACAAAATGATTCAGTGTAAAGGAGGTTTAATATGTGTATATGTGTGCCTACATTGCACAATACTGAGGTTTTTTTATCAACTGTCATTATTCCACTCTTTCTTCCCACATCTGACGTAGTAGCTGTGTCCTGGAAGAAAAGTACATCTCCCATTCACTTCCATTACAGAACTGAGTGCCAGCTTTCCCTCCAAAATCAGTTTTGATATGCATAGTGCATCTTTAATTCCTCACAGCCATCTCAGGCCTCTGAGCAATGTGGAGTAAGGAGCACCACCGTGTGGCACCTGGGAAATAAAAATTAAAAAGTGACTGCAACCAGAACAGCAACTGCAGTGACACAGATAAAGCTGGTGAGGGAAAGTTGCTACAA
The DNA here is from genome assembly GCA_027560015.1 of Chloroceryle amazona. Classification (NCBI taxonomy): domain Eukaryota; kingdom Metazoa; phylum Chordata; class Aves; order Coraciiformes; family Cerylidae; genus Chloroceryle; species Chloroceryle amazona. The sequence goes on from JANHFX010006617.1 coordinate 29,959, forward strand.
AAAGGCACAAAACTTTTCTTAAGGTAACTACACCTATTTGCCTGTTCGTTTTTTAAAATAATTTGAATATCCCTAATGGAGGTAGCCAGCTAGTAGATAATATGCTGTGTAGCATATGTAGGTATGAGATCAAGGAGGGAAGATGTTTTGTGTTCTTTTTGTTTTCTATTAAAACAAAGATTGTGTTATCATCTGCTGGTGGAGGTTTAGTTGCTATAGTTACGTTTTGTAAAACATTGCCTAGACTACTGCTAAATTTGGCTTCCAAAGCTTCCATGACACAATACTGTTTGTCATAAGAACATGGCAGGTTGTCATCTGGCGGTAACTGTTCACTCCTGTGACATGATGAATAAGGTACCAATGCCAGATGAGCCTTGCAAGTAAAGGTGCCCAAGGAAAGATCTAATATACAACATTGTTTTTCCACTTGAGAACAATCCCATCCTTTTAAACTGAATGACTTTTAATTCTGATTAAGAGAAAAAAAGAAAAGGAAGGAAAAGAAAAAAAAAGACAAAGATGTGCCAAAGCTAAATCTTTGTGACAGAGGAGAGCACTGAGATGATCCATAAGACCCTGTCCTGCTGTAAAACAGCCATTTTCCACAAAACTCAGTCAAGAACGCACTTGAAGGTTCAGCAAATAAATGATGTCCATTCCTCATGGGTAACAACTTTGTCTTCCATTTCCCCCCTACCTTCTCTCTCCCCAATATTTTGAAGAGGAAACAGTATGGTTCTCTTCCTAACCTGCTTTTACTGTCTTTTCTCTGTATTTTTACGTCTCCTCTGGGCAAAAAAAGCAGTCCTACAGACATTTGTTACAAAGTAGCAATTGGTCCTTTGGATATCAAGTTTCTCTCATTTTGCATCATCAAAAATGAATAGGATGGCTGGGCAGTACTGAACTCCTGCTAGCCCCCACCAAACTGGTGTTTAATTTTAAAACAATCACCTTTGAGCTTTGTCCTGCTCCCTCTTTCACCATCTCAGATATATCTGCAACCTGTTTTGTTGTTGTTTTGCAATTGTCCTTAGAGCACTGCCTTTCTCAATGCCTGTATAACATGACAACGGTTAAGCTTCTACTGTGCTGAGGATCCCAACTATCATCTTAACCAACAGCACTGCTTGCATTTCCCATTTGCCTGTATCCACCAGTTGTAGCTTACACCTTAAATGCAAACTCAAGAATGGTGACCATTTTTCATTCTGTGTTTGGACAACTTCTCAAGACAACAATAAGATGCTGCAGTGATACAAATATTTTGGTGCTTGAGGTACATCAGATCCAGCTTGTCTGGGCAAGAAGAAGAGTCAGAGATAAGCCATTATTTGATTTAAATGCATGTAGGAAGAAATATAATGTAAGCAACGAGTACTGAAGACATAGAGGTAAAAGATATCTTTTATCTGTAAAAGACTACTTTGTAATAGTGGTAAGATATATTCAGTGTCCCTATATTTTCTAAACTTAAGGAAAATAAATGAAATTACTTAACTACACACAATGTTTTAGCCAACTGCAAAAATCCCATATTTCACAAACCAAGCTTTGTAATATAGAACTGTGCCGCTCAAATGCTGATTCTACCCTTCATTCAAGTTATGAGTAAATTTTAATGAGAAATGGCCCTGGTCCCAGAAATAGGACATATTCCTGTAGGACTCTGTATTTCCTACCTTTCTCCCAAGCTCCTGAGATGTTGCAGTGAGCTTGATTAAGTAAAGCAGGCACCCATGCTGGGACACAGCTATGATATGACATGAGAGAACAATGTATTTTCCTCCCTTGTGGGCAGCAAGATGACCAAACAGGCAGATGGGCTGAACTCCTGCAAGAGACTAGTTGTGCATCTCCAAGCAGGAGACTATCTTCCAGCAAGAAAAACAAATGCTGTTCTTTGGCAAGACTATAATGATTTCTCAGCTTGCAACAACAAGAAAATGCTTTAGGTACCCTCTAAACAAAAAATATTACAGAATTAGTGTAAGAAATTCTGATGCCTGTAAGAAAAAAAAAAAAAAAAAGCAAGCTTACAATTAAAACTGCAAGGAAAGAGTTCCAGTAGAAAGAAGATACATACTCCTGTAGTACTGAGTTATGTAGGTGTGCTTTTGTTTTATTACACTGTAGAAACTACATGTAAAAAATTGGCTTGTTTTCAAAATGCAATATACAGTGATACAGATTTTGATAAAATTTAAGTAGCCCTATCTAGCTTTCTGCTTTTACAACATGCAAAAATGAAGTACTGAGTACAAAGTATCAGAATCTGGTCTTATTTACAGAAGTGTAAGTCAGAAAGGATCCCAGACTGAGTCGGAAACCCAAAATATGAACTACAAATTGTCTCCAGAGAAAAATATCTTCATGCTTGCATTTACCAACAGTTAAACATCATAGGGATTATTTGAAACCTGGGTGAATTTAGACATTAATTTAAATCTTAGTCACCTTCTACCACACACTCATAAAAATACACACCCAGAAACAATCTTAGTCCAAAAAGGCAAAGGGAGAGGATCAGGGAAGCAGCTGGCTGAAGGTGTGCCAGCACTTGCAGACACCGCAGAGCTTTTGTGTCCTGGCAAAATGTGACTGCTGCTGACTGCCACCTAAAGCTTTGTACCAGCTCAACTTTCTACTTATAGCTGGAAATCACAGATAAACAGTATTTCTCAGGAGATTTCTAGCTTTTCTGCTGGCATTCTCAGCTGGAAATAGTACTTTTTTTTTTTTTTTTTTTTTTCCCCCCTTGTCTTTTATGAGTTATTTTGATATTTTTTTCTTTCAAGACCAGCAGTAATGAATAATCAGAAGAACATGAGCTAACAGAACGTTTCCGGTCCTTCGGAAATGTTTGTTTCAGATGTTAAATGCAAGGCACAGCGGAAACCCTCCTGCTTTTACACACATGACAAGCATTTGAAGCACAGCTGGCTGCATGTTTTCCTGCACAGCTGTATTGCCACCCCTACAAATGGTAGGCTGAGGTCTCATCTTTCCACAGTGTTGCAAGAGATAGGAAGATAAATACTGGACATAATCCTAAAATATAACCTGCTGCATCTATTTTAATATCTTCAGGGAAAGCTTTATTCTGTGGGCATATTAGAGTGAGTAGTTTCTCTCTCCCACATGGAAGTTTCTTTTCACTTCACCTTTCTCCCTGAACAGTAAATTCTGGCAATACCAATGATTAAAAAGATAATATGAACATATGGACTTTCCTAATTGCTGTCCTGCTTCAGTTTCATTAAAGTAATAATACACTTTATTTATGTAGCACCTGTCTACAAAAGCATCCCAAACACTTCAAATACAGAGCAAAGCACATGATAAATGTAGGTGTTCACAAGAGGAAAACTGAAATTATTTAACATAATTCAAAATAATAATACAACCAGTGTGCCTTGAAAGCTGCATTATGATTAAAATAATCCTATCAAGCTAACTTCCTAAAAGAGCTTTTTCCAAGCGTCTTTTCAAGTCCCAGGAGAAAACCTTGTCCAACTCACCAAACCACATGAACAAAGATACAGAGACCCTTGTCAGCTTTTGGAGTGTTAAAGTAACACATTTTTAAACTCTCAAGAGGAAAAGATCCTGTGATTATTATTTACATTACCTTAATGCCTAGGAGGCAAAAGCAGCCAGGACCAGATCTCCATTACACCAACCACTGTGCACATGTTAAAACAGGACAAGAGGCACAGCACAAAGCCCATGCTGGGAGGGCACAGTCTGAGAACCAAGCTGCTACTAAACCATTTGAACCATCAAGAAAATCTGATATGATGCATAATTGCACTGATAGCAAAAAAAAGTGAATCCACAGCAAAACCTCATGTTCCCATCCTGGGCTGAATAACTATAATTCTAATATTCTGTGATTCTGCTCTACAATAAACACTGCATTTTGGACAAGATGTCCAACTACTCAAGTAGTTCAGCAAAATCATATTGTTACAGTCTGGCCTTGAGCTCAAGCAAGTGAGCATCCAATGAAGATACAACATGGAAAGTGAGGGCCAAGCATTCTTCCCTGAGAGGGGAAACCCCAGGCATGGACATAAAGTTCACTCAGATTAAATTTTATCCCTTCTTAAATCATAATAATTCTTTTTCCTTTATGTTCTCCATAACATCATCTCCTACACAAGAAACAGCCTGGATTTCTCCCATAATCTGAATAATAGATCATGTGCTGTTCAGAAATCTCTTGGAGGCGAGCAGTTGGTCTGAGCAGTTGGTCAGGGGGTCACTTGCCTCACTCAGCTCAATTACCAAGGCAGGGGGGTGTGCAACAAGCACAGGGCACCAAAGCACTGATAGGGGTCCAATCACCTCTTGTAAAAGCCCCTTACAGTGTAACCGAGCCCATTAAATATTGCAGTTTATTAAACACAAATAGGCTTCTGAATACACTATCACACACAAAGCAAAATAACTTCTTTGGATCTTATGTATATTTATGTATGTTACTGCTCTATACCAAGCATCATATCAACAGCTAATTCGCTCACGTTCTTCCCCAGCCTTTCCACTGGCCAGACCTGTCACTTCTGAGTGACCTAGTTTTTGACAACAGAAGTGAACAGATCTGTTACACTTCACTCCTGCTCCTGTTACAAAGTGAATAAGGGGAACATCACTGCCTATCAGCAACAGCATCAGGGGACAATTTGTAATTTTTTTTTAAATTTTAAAATGGCAACACTAGGAAGAAAAAAAAAAAAAAAGTGTATTGAGGATATCAGTGTCCCCAAGATTCCTGTCCATAACTGGAGTGGAGCCTCATGAGGGCTCCTTGACAGATTTAGGCAGCTCCAACCTGCTCAGATGAGAAACAGTTCAAAAGATCCAAGCTGACAGCAGAACCACCCAGCAGAAGCACTGCTGCCTAGTGAACCACTGTACCAGAGGCTATTGAAATCTGAAAATACTAACGAGGACTCTTCTGGCCCTCTGTGATAAGAAAGTCATTACTGAATGACAAGAGGAGTCTATGACCTGACTGAAATTCTCGTTATAAATCAATGCTCCTTATACACAAACACTCATGAAATTGGAGACACAGCAAGACACCTCTTTCACCAGTTTTGCAGCTTTCAGATCACTGTTCTTGACTGAAATAAGTTCATAAAAATGAATAAAATTATCAAAACTATGTATTATACCTCTTCTAGCCTTTGAGTTTTCAAAACCACAGCTTTTTGGAAGAAAAGATAACACTTTCATAATTTTGGGAGGACAACAGTTCCTTGCTATTTATAATAACATAGCCATTATTATACATGAGGCAGCTCACAGTCTCAGAAAAGTATGAAAAGACGGATAAAGAGCCCTCCAAAATAGAAATAAACATCATTTTCGCCCATGCAGGGTATACCTATCTCCATTTGTATTCAGCTCTCCTTATAGCACATTTGCAGAGACTGTCACATCATTCAATCTGAGGCACACAACACGGGTGGCTTGCCCAGGTATACATTCTCTCAGGGAATCACTTGCAAGAACTATGGTCTAGCAGAGCATAATCTAGAGCACCCAGATTAAGGAGACATTTATAGTTCTGTCAAATTCCTGAATTTTATCCATCAACTTGGTCCATCATCTTTAAATTCAACCCTAACCACACTGCACCTAACAGGCAAAGACTGTTCAAAGTTAAATCAATACCTAGATATAGATACCTAGATCTGGATGTGTTCCTTTGTGACCTGTGCTAGATTATATGATCCTGCTCTGGCAGGGCAGCTGGACTCGAAGATCTGCAAAGTCCTTTCCAACCCCTGACATCCTGTGATCCTCTGATAAAAATTTTAAGTGCTTTATTAGCTTTGTCAGTATTGGTTGAACTCAGGTCAGAGGACCATCTCCCCATGTCTTCCCAGAATGGAGTGGAAAACATAGCAGAAAGCATAGGATAGTCACAGGGAATGTGGTCTTGCTCCAAAAGAGCTAATCTGAGGGCAGATTATCATCCTTATAACATTATCCCTGTGGCAGAAGGCAGATACTCTTTCTCCTGTCCCGTTTGTCTTTGGAACAAGACATTACAACAGTGGCAACTTTTAAATTAATTTTTCACAGACTCATTTCCATCATCTGAAGGTGCTGGCATATATCTCTGCAACAGAGTGATGAGACACAGATTTCTGTAGTGCTTTTTCCAAATTTAAGTGTGCAATTGCACGAGTCATTTGTTTTTGTGCTGGTTTTATCTGGGATAGAGTTAATAGTCTTCACAGTAGCCAGCATCAGTCTGGTTTTGATTAGTTCTGGAAACAGTGTTGGTAACACAAGGATGTTTTAGTTACTGCTGAGCACAGAGTTTAGTTACTGCTTGCACAGAGTCAAGGCTTTTTCTGTTTCTCATTCCACCCCACCAGCAAGTAGGCTGGGGGTGCACAAGAAGCTGGGAGGGGACACAGCTGGGAGAGCTGTGCCCAACTGACCAAAGGGATGCTCTAGACCATATGATGTCATGTCATGCTCAGCATATAAAGCTGGGGGAAAAAAAAAAGGAAGAGGGGGACATTCAGAGTGATGTTATTTGTCTTCCCAAGTAACCATTATGTGTGATGGAGCCTGGCTTTCCTGGAGGTGGCTGAACACCTGCCTGACGATTGGAAGTGGTGAACAAATTCCTTGGTTTATTTTGTTTGTGTGTGTGGTTTTACCTTACCTATTAAAGTGACTTTATCTCAACGCATGAGTTTTCTCACTTTTACTCTTCTGATTCTCTCCCCCTGACACTGGATGGAAGGGTGAGTGAGAGAGCAGCTTTGTGGTTCTTAGCTGATGGCTGGGGCTAAACCATGACATTTTTCCCAAGTGCCCATGGTTCATGTTTCAGGAACTATTCATTATGAAGGATTATGGCAACAACATACTGATGTTTATGTCACACTTTTCAACAACCCACATTTACCAAAAAGAGTATACACTGTTGAAGCTGTGCACAGAACTCTCATTTCCATCAGGTAAATACAGTACTATTTACTTCAAACAATACGGGACTGAGAATTTGTTTGCAGATTTAAGGTTCAGCTACCCCTACCTCCCCACCCCCAACAAAATTATTATAGAGCATGAAAAGAAAATTAATAGAAATTCAAACATCAAGTCAGAAAGTGCAGTTCTCAACTGGATTATCAAATCCTCATATGTCAAATATTTTCTAGCACTAAATAAGGTAAAGACAAATCCAAAGCTATAGTCAGTGTGGATACAAGGCATTTTACAAAGGCATGGATGCATTTCCATAGGTAGGTTCCTGAAGTGGACATGTGTCAGGGTATTTACAAGCAGAACTTCCTAGGCATGGGGAACTGATGTTTCACTCACTGGACAGAGAAACTCTATTCCCATGCAGCATTTATAACACAGAGGGGTATAAAGATCACTAGGGTTACAAAGTGATTCCTGTTCCTTTGCAAAGCTTCCCCTCTCTGGTGAGCAGTGGTTTAGATGTTTCATGCTCAGAGCCCAGTTCAGAGCAGTCAAGTATTCAGAAAAGTAAAGCCCTGAAGACATATCAGACCCAAACCAATAATTATTTTGAAACATATTCAACTTCTGTTTCATTCTTTTATATTCAAGTGCAAACAGACCAATGCAGCACAGACATAAAAATAACCACCCAGGAAGAAGTTCCTGCAAAGGTGAAAGTTCCAGTCTCAGCAGCAACCAAAACAACTCTTAGACTTCCAGAAGAGAGGATGACCTGTAGACCAAATTTCCTAAGGAACGTAGAGGAGTTGTAGCATGACAGCCTTACAGTCATAAAGCAACACAATGTGTTATAAATTGATCACAGCTGATTGTTAGAAGCAGCAAGAAGCAGAGACACTCATTTCTGTACATAATTTATCGTTATGAACTAAAGACGTACTGTTGTTTTACCCCCAAGGAAGAATTCCAGCAAAGGGAAAAAGTACTTACCCAGAACATATTTAAGATTCAGCAATCTCAGGACTGAGGCCAGAATAAACACCTTGTGCAAAGACAGTACACTGGTCAGTTCTAGAAAGAAAAAAAAAAAAAAGACGTCAAAACAATGTAGAATGAATTTATGCTTTTCTTCTGTCCCAAAGCTGCAGAGCTCAGCCTGGGATATGCTCTGCTTCTTCTGCAGATCATAATCTACAGACATAGAGTGGTTCATGTGCTTCCACTGCCATGGCATTCTCTTTTAAATTCATACTTTGATGCATCCAACCGCAAGGTAAGAATTGAGGTGCGTCAGGCCAAGGAACTTCATCATTATAGTTCTGTTACTGAAGAAGGTCCTCAGATCTCTCCTGGCCCTGATGCTCTCACCTTTCTCCTCACTCCTTGAGAGTCTCATTTCTATGTGTGCTATATCCCTATGGTAACTTGCAAAATTATGTCATAAATAATGCAGAGAACATGCTGGTGTGTCTTACTTTCTCTCAGACACTCCAGGAAAAAAGAAAGCAATCATGACTGCTCCCTTGCCTAGCCAAAATGTCACAAAGTACTCATAGCCTATCAGTGGACCTAGCCCACTGCACGTGAAGATAAATCTGAAACAGCTACTTGTTACTTTCTAATCTACTTTCTACAAATTAAAGACTGTGACCAGTGCCCCTTCTTCAAATTCCTGAAAGAAAGAAATCCCTCTCTTGAAAGGTTTCTAGCTCTGCTTTCAAGTTAACAAGGCAGAAAGTGCTACAAAAATTACCATTCTCCAGCTCCTGGAAATGGAGAGAAGCACATGAGTTAGTAGAAAATATTCCATCTTCCATTTCAAAGTTTCTGATCTTAGAACTTTGTTTTAACTTACTCTAATTACTTCATTAGATTAATATCCACTTGTAAATCATCTATAAAATCATCTCTTCCTCTGGCATGGACAGCAACAAACAATATTATAAAGAATGGTTTTATTTTATTTTCTCATCAGAGCTTGAAAGAAACTCTTATAAAGTGTAAAGATCAATGGCAGAGAGACTCTGCAGAATTAGCACAGATGCAATATGAATCCTCTTTTTAATCTTCAATTTCATCTGTAAATACAAGCACATAATATAGGTGTGCAGCTCATATTTTGCAGCTCAGTGTTAATAAAAAGTATACCAGAGAGCGATATAATTATAAAAAATTCCTTTCCAAAGGTGCAAAATGACACAGAAGAATCATAATGAGTTTTTACACTGCAGAATCTTTCTTCAATTACTCAGGAGATAAGGAGGACTTGAGGACTTTGTCATTCAATTGCAAATTAAAACCTTCACATGCAGCAGCATCAAGCACCAAAATCACTTGCCAGCAGTTTGACACTTATAAGAGCTTCAGTGTCTGGAACTCATCCTATCTTTTCCGCCGATTTGTGTGCCTGGATGAGGCTGCTCTGTGGATGCAGCCAGTGGGGTCTTCGTGCAGCTGTTTGTCCAACCCAAAATATTTTAAATAAAATGGAAGGAGGAGGAAAAGAAGGAACTTAGCTCTATCCCTTTTTCCTAGATTGGGATAAATAATTTTGCACTAAACCAAAATGATTTAAATAACTATGATTACTTATGACTATAACGTATGCTTACTAACAAAATATTTTGTGTATGCAGAGAGTATTTTAAAGATGCCAGCTAACAGAAATGCCACTGCTCAGGACATACAAACTTCTTTGACTGGTGTGGGTTGTTCTTTGGCATAATGCCCTAATAGCTAAATCAATTTCCACAGAACTGAGTTACTTTAGAATCTTTCTCTTTCCTGATGGGTTATTTCACCAACATTCAAGGCCACATGGCTATAGACTGTTCTGGAGATTGAGATGCATTCCTCCATCTCACCAGTTGCTTTTGCTACATTTTCTATAAAAAAGATTTAAAATTAACTGGAACAGAAAACAGAAACGAAGCTATCTCTCCATTATTGAATAAGCTTGCCACTTAACCTTTTTACCGAAGTACCCATACTAGTTTCACTAAAATAAATACACAATTTTTCTCATGTGACCTGTAATGGCTTCAGCAGTAGAGGCTGAGAGAATGCCAACCATTAAATACCCCATTACTTGGAATTTAGGACACCATGCTGAAAGACATGACCCAGTCCTCAAGTGTCCTCAAGCACCTGTGGGATTTCATGATTTGTATCATATATTCCAGACATCTTGTCTAACCATGAGGTCCTTTGAAGAAATGAATTAAAGAAATGCTCTCCTTTGTTTGAGGCTAGATAGAGAAAACAGGCGGGTAAATTCACAGCTTTCTGCAACTCTCAGTGAAAGTCCTGAGTCACTCTTAAGTGAGAGACAATACTGTTTTGATGTTTGGTTGGTTGGGTGGGGTTTTTTAACCCCTGACATTTACATCCAAGTACCAAGAGGTCAGGCGGCTTTTAAAGTGTATGTTTTAAGGTATGATGTCTAATTCACTGCACGTTATCTTTCATTTTAAATGGCTTATGGAACCAAAATCAAAATTACTTTACAGAACTTCATTTAAAAACTGTGGAATTTAGCTATGCATTAGAGCATGAATAGGAGCAGAGATACTGTAGTCAACTGTATCAGGACTACCAGTACAATAACATCTTTCCATTGCCAACATTAAAAGGAAGCTTTTAAGATTAGATCTGAAGGTCCTAGCTGAAAAATGCATTACGCTAAAACTGCTACAAACTGCTTAGTACAGACTACACAGGGAAACAGTAACTAGACCTGTATCAAAGCTATGAAGGTATTGTCACAGAGGTACCCACAAAATAGATAGGAGTAGATACCCAAAATGCAAATTTATTGTAACCAAAATTACTTGGCATTTTTTTCTGACAGGATTAAATTACAAGTTTGGTTGTCATTTGGGAATATGCTACTACACAACTAATTCCTAAACTTTAAGGACTATTCTTTCTAAAAAGATGAACCAAAATGTGCATACACTCACTCATAAAGGGAAAACTGCCCACACAAGGGTACCTAGAAAAGTGTTACCCACCAAAAGGCAGGGGAGGGGGCTGTGAGGCTCAGTCAATCTGCAGAATTGCCCTTGGATAGCATACCATATATTCAAGGGGGTGGTTTGACTGCAAGGCCCACTTGCTCTAAGAACCAACCTAACTTGGCTCTTCAGCAGAGGGGTCATTTATACCCCAGTCAAGTGCACACTGTCATCATTCTAATTAGTTGGGGCAAGATTGTGACAAAGACAAGCTAAGGGCCTGGACCCAGAGGCACCACCTAATTGCTATGAGGCACTGCTTAAAAGCTGCGAGGCGCCAAACCAATCTGTATCAGGTCTCTGGCAAGCCCAGGGTTTTGTCAACTTTCTGTTAGGAAGGCTACACCTCCCACAGGTATCGACTCCTAATTCCAGAAATCCTAGGGGATGCTGACTGCAATAATGAAATGTATGAATGAAATTAAAGCAGGGTTCAGTTACAACGATAGAAGTTGAGTTAATTCCCTGCATATCTGTTTCGGCCCACTGACAGGTGGCTTGAAGCACAGCCTATCTTTAAAATGGCAACACACTCCCACTGGAAGTGCAGCAAGAAGAAATAACTTCTAGAAAACAAATGTACTTTTTTTCACTCATCGAGCTTTATTCGTTATGAAGAAGTGCCATGCAATAGAGACAATCTGGGAAGGGCCAAGCTAGCCTGACAAGATTAATGGCCACAGTGGAAAAGTATTAGCCATAGTATTGATCAAAGTCAATCATCTTGTAATCCTACAAATACTGATTTTAGAAGTGAGGCCCATTGGCGCTCTCCGGGATCTCAGTGGGCTGAGTCTCATTAGCTCCCCCGAGCTGGGACACCTCTTAGGCCAGACTGACCATCTGCTGGTAAAGCTGACAAAGGGAAATTACCATCTGTCTGCAAAGACCTGCGAAGGAAGAATCACTGTCTGTCTGCAAAGACTGACCAAAGGAATCTACATCCATCTGCAAAGACTGACAAAGGGAGACAGGAGTATTCACAATACTTTTTTTGCAAAAATACCATTTAGAGATACAGAGGTTAACCTGTAGTTAAGACATTGCCTTTCTGTGGTTTATAGAAAATTTGGCTTCCCTGGGATCTCGAGGATTTTTGCAATCAAAAAAAATGTTCAAAAATCCCAGAGATCCCAGGGCACCCAAAATTGCAAAAGTGGTACCATCACTGTTTAGTTTCACAATGTAGGGTGCTGGGAGAGCTTGGTACATTCTGACTCTGCAAATCAATATGAAACTAAGCAGACTCCCACACCACCTGGAGATGGAGTCAGCAAAAATCCTAGATTTGCTTGTATAATCCCAGAGATCTCAGGGTGCCCAAATTTATTACAACCTGCAGAAAGGTAACACCTTAACTATAGGCTAACCTCTATACCTGTATACAGCTCTGTGTGTGCTTGTGTCTGTGTCATTTGTTTTTGCTTACCAAACTTTGTTAATTTTATATGAATCACTGTATTTTCTATAACCAGTTATTAATTTTGATTGATTTTATAAGTTACTGTACCAGTGTCAATATATTTAAATTGCCATTCTCACCTCACTTTACACAAGAAACACAATATTGCACTAAACACCACACTAAAGTCACAATACCAAATTTTTCTTAGGCATAAGCCACTGACCAGGTCTGAAGCTAGGGATAGACATAACCTTATTTTCCAAAGCAGTCTGGAGGGCAAGGGGGTCTACTCTGATCCCTGGTAACTCAACAGGATGGTTACCCTTCCCTCTTCCACTCTCAATCCCTGTGAAAATTATCCTAGCCCAACTCCAAGTCCCTTTCACTTTATATATACATATATATAAATATTCACACAAATATTGTCATCTAATTGCTTTTATTCAATTTGCTTCATAGTAAGTAATGAAATGACCTTGCCATCAAATCGAACCTTGATTAATCTTGTTGATTCTTGCTAAGATTTATCAAATTTATTAAGCTTTGTCAAGTCATTAATCTATCTCAATAAACTGTACTGCTGCCCCCACTGGAGTGAGATGCATTCCACTCACTCTGCGGCAAACAGAGTCTTAAATCAGGATTCTGTAACAGGCGTTTTAAGCGATTTCAAAGGGAACCTCTTCTAAACACCCCTGCGACAATGTGTCGATTGACTTCACCAAAATATTTTCTGTCTGTCATTTTATGAAGTTGGACATTTTACAATAAGCTGGAATTTAGCCATAAGTGGCACAAGTTGATGGTCTAGTCCCTTGGCACAAATCATCATGTCTTCCTATACTCAGAAGCCTCTGATTTGCAGTACCCCTTGGGCACAGAAGCAAAGCTCAAAAATGCACTCTACTACTCACGCAGGTCAGACCTTCCTGTGAGTGAGAGCTTTTATCAGCAAAGACTCTTAAAACCACTGTGACTGAAGGTTTGACAGTTGTCATAAATTATGAGGATTCTTGCTTCTAGATAGGATTTTTTCATGAAAGCTACACTAAACATTTAATTGTCCATTGAGACTGAGTAAGGGAGACTTAAGGGAAGAGTTGCACATCACGGTGTGAGCAATGAGGAGCAAAAAAGAACTGAAGAACATATAAGGCAAGAAAACTCTTAATTGTCAACTGAATAAAAATACATCAGGCAAATTCCAAATTTTGCTAGAAGGAAAGCAGGCCTCCTTTTCTCATTCCTCTTATGTTGTTTGCCTTCCTGAGCCTTTCTCAAAGCAGCAGTCAGTGGTACACCTAACAGTGCATCACTTTTGGGAAAAGCAATAACCTGCTTCAGGATGTAGTGAGTCAGCCACCAGGACTTCTAGTGCAGAACTGTGAGAAAGAGGCTACAACTACAATCCAGCACAGGGATTCTTTACTGTTTATTCTTATACTTCCTTTGCCCTTAATGAATGCATCATGTCAAGCAGGATTCTACTGGAGAATAATATTCAGCAACCACAGTAAATATATTCACTCATCCACAGGAAAAAAATCTTGCCTCCACATGATTTTGAGAGGCCTACAGAGATGAAAGGAAACATCTGATTCTCTTCACAGGTTCTCCTTGAGCATGTAGGAAGAAGACAAAAATAAGGAAATGTACCTATCATTCAAGGGAAAAATCAAAGCAATGAAAGAAAATGGATGCATGATCAAGAGAGCTGATGCTTCTTTAGCTTGCTCTTAAGTTATAGTGCCTGACTAATGGTGCTGCCTGACAAAACTACTGAACTCCTTCCAAACACCTTTCTGCTCTGGTGCTTCACAGAGGAGTCCTGCCTTGTGCCCAGCCAATCAGATGAGCAAATAAAGAAAAAAAAAAAAATCAATTAAAAGGTCATTCTGAATCCCAAGAAAGGGATCAGAAACATGAAAAAAAATGTGTACATCAGATATTGTCCGTTTTTTTTTTAGGAAAAAAAAAAAAATAGATATTCTTCCAAAAGATAACTTCAGAACATCTGCAGACCTATCAATGTTTAGGATGAGAAGCCTCAACTAGAAATCCAGTGTGAATTGCAAATAACAGAGGACTGTAAGTATTACCCAGGAAAGAGTACATACAACTGGTTTAGTTTCACAGTAGCCTTCATCTCTGGCACAGCTCTGATTATTCTGATTCTTAGAAAATATAAAGATGCAGTTTTGAGAGCTGTGTGGGAAATATAATCAATACTTGTATTATCAATTGTGAAAAGAAACCATTTTATTTGGATTTTTATTAACTTATTCTTAGGTAATATCTGTGAATCTTTTGAAAGCATAAAGCTGATTTTTTTTATATATGATGCGAGTTGTTTTTTTTTTCATTTATATAGATTTATACATTTTCTTGTCACAATGCAGAAGTAAGCATCAATTAGGAAACATCTTTTTAGTATCTAAGCCCTTAGTCTTGTTTTGTGATATTTTTCTTGATCAGATGACTGACTCAGTGTTTTACCTCTTTTTTTCTTTACCAGTAATTTCACTCAACTTTTATCCCCCTTTTGCATGCAGCATGAGTAAACAACATTTGTCTGAATTTGCTGCTTGGATATGAATGACTGTATATGAAAGGTCACAAATATGGCAGAAAGGTTTGTGGAAATCGATCTATTTTTAATATAATTTTAGACAGCTTTAGATTTGATGATACTAATATAGGACCTAGTGCTAACACTGTACTAAAGACAGAAAATAAAAAGGTCTAAAACTATAAAGTAACACTAAGAAAAGCAGACTTTGGGATAGAAAGTAGTCATGGAAACAGGAAAAAAAAAATCAAAAAACCTCTTCAAGAATAAACCGTACTTTCTATAACCAGTTGTGTTTGCTGGAAACCTGTCAGGAAAGACAGACCTGTAAGTGTTTATAACATGAATCTTGTCAGGATGGAAGTGTATCTGTCCCCAAAGCTTTTCAAAAAGGTAAATGGTGCAGTGATACAAATACACCCCTGCAAGTATTTGACACAAATATTTCAGTCTAGTCATTAGTGAAGAAACAGCCCGACCTATTTCCTTCAGCACATCCCTCTTCATCTCCCCCAGACCTCAACCTATTGGAATACAAAGCTATTTGAATTAACATGTATGGCACTGTTTTAATACAGCCTCAAAGGACTTCAGTGAAGTGTAATGACATCCAATTTTGTGCAATAAATTTGTTTTCTACCTAGTTCTTGTCTGATCATAATTTTACACTTTCCTGGCCACACTCAAGCACACAAACATTTTGGTTCAGAGCCATTTTACTGGCCTCAGCAGCAAAGCAGCTGTCACAGGTGGCACACATCCTGGACTATCCACTTTCCCAGTCTTTCAACCTTACAAAATGGTCATTGAGAAAGGGAATATTCACCCTTTCAGACACGTGAAAAATTCTCCCCATAAACCAGCAAAGTCAAGGACCGTGAAGGAACATAGAATTTATCTCAGCATTATATGATTGGATTTAATTAACCTTTTCAGATTTTCCTCAGAGATTCCTTTGAGTTTACTTCTGGTTTGGCATTTTGTATATTTTTATAAAGCTGTTGTTTTTTCACATACTTTTAAAAATCCAGTTTGTTCTGGCTGTTTCGCATCTTTGCCACTTAATAAAATGAATTTAGATTTGTTGAAAGAGAGAATTTTAACCACAGATATCACACAGATATTTACAGCTTAAGAGTAATTGCTTCAGTAATTCTTTAATCCCCAAACCAGACACCTGGTTCTTACCTTTTCTTCCACAAAGGCACAGCTAACACATTATCAAGATCCAACTGACATTTTCGATTAGTACTATATAAATTATACAAGAACAACTTAATCTTTAGCCTACAAAACATTGATTATCCATTGGATGTCAAATGACAGTCTGGGAAATAGCTGTGAAATATAAAGCAAATCAGGAAAAATCTAAGAAACAATATGCAAAGTTTACCCTTCTTTATATTGTGTTAGGTTGTCCACAGGGTTTTTATTTTTCTTTTTCAGAAAGGTTATAAAACCCTTCAGCTGGGAAACAGTGCCTAAGGTATATACACCAGTTTTTATCATTGCAAATAAATTCTGTAACGGCCACCACTAAACCTATTCAAACCAGCATTGATTTCTCCATGCTGTCCTACCTCACAGGGCCCCAGTATGCAGCCAAGGGAAGCAGAAGTGATGGGAGAATGCTCAAAAGTAAAGAGCTACTCCTATTTTTCCCTAGAGGCGTATGCCAAATTCCTTCATAATCCTCAACAAGCTTTACTAAAGTTTTGTAGCAGCCTGAATTATGCTTTGCTAAAGTATGGTCTGGCCATGAAAACAGACTATACAAGGTCTTGCTTTAGTTACCTTGCTGCCAAGGAGAAAAAAATAAAAGCAGGGAAAAAATCCTGAAAGTCCAGCCAAAAAATGGAATGTGCCTAACTAGACTTCAATATGTAGATACAGCTTTAAAAATATATTCAGAAGTATTACACTTAAAGAGTCATGTCAATGAATTTCTGCCTCAACTAAAGGAGTCCTATTTTAACATGCAGCAAACAGTGGGTTGGCACAGGAAGCTGCTGTGATGCCTACCGAAGGTCACACAAATACCTTTTCCACAGAATGTGATTGAACTTAGTTCCTAGGTAATTAATGCAGCCAAAAGACTGGAACGTGGTGATTACTTTTACAAAAATGGCAAAGGCAACCTAGAAAACTAACAGGAAGGAAATATAAAAGTCTAATTTTTCATCAAACATTAATAACAGAAGTACTGCCCTTCCCTCACACTGACTCAGTGTACCAAGTTAACTTATGCAGATACAGACTTCTGCATGAAGAAGGTAAAAAGACTAAGTTAAATATCCCTGATGGCATTGCATCTACACATTGGAAACTAACACGTCACTTACTTAGTAGGGATAAGTAATGGCTTTGACCCCAGGTGTCTGGGTATTGTGATTTTGAACAGCTTTACAAAAGGAGTGTTTTGAAATTCTTGGATACTTCTGAGCAAGAGTTAAGATTTATGGAGACACGTAGGATTGGAAGAACTGTTATTTGAGGATGACTGCTGGCTGACCAACATCTCTCTGTGATACCTAAAAATAAAACTAGATCTACATCTGAAATTTATTTGCATTATTAAAGAAATTACCTGTCATTAATCACCAATAAAACAGAACCCTTGAAATATGGCATTCTTATTTGTTGGCAAAACCAGAACATATTATTTAGTTTCAAACATCATCTGAGCTGTAATTTACAGCTTCACATAATTAAAATAAAATACATCAATGAAAGTAAGAAGTAAAACCTCAAAATAGACACAATTATTTACCAATTTTGCACTGGACTATGCTGCAAAAGAAATATGGGGTTTTTTTATTAAAGTGTGATGCAACAGATTATACATTGTATTATAGAGTATATCTAGAGTTAGAGTACTTCTAGAGTTAGAATTTCTCTTGAGAAAGTTACTCAAAATGATAAATCTTTTATACACTGGTGTATGGAAAGATTTAATTTGAATTTTTTCATTAAAATCTAAATACTAAATATTAACTTAGTGTAGAACTAGTGCTTCCAGTGTTTAAAAATTCACTTGCATCTTATCCAAACTACAAAGAAATCTCTCATTTTTATTATTTCTATTTCTGCTCTCTTTTTTTCCCCCCGTATCTCTTTTTGTAATGAGAGAAAGCAAAGATTACAGGTATTGTAAGTTTTGGTGGTTTGTTTTGTTTTTTAAGGAAATGTTAGCAACAAAAAGGGCTTCTTTCTTCATCGCTTAGGACTTTAATACCATTACCTTGGTTAAGAGACATGTTCTACTGACAATTGAAAAGAAAAATACATAAGCCATCAACATTTGTTCACAGTATTTTTGAGGGGTTTCATTAAGCATATAATCTTTAAACACATTATATTCTCATGAAAGCTTTATAAAGACAGAATTTTAGTTTCCCATGGATTTCATTGCAAAAGAAATTACCCAGTAAGAAAACTATAATGAACAAAAATGTTTCTATTTTTATATATATAACAACAAACAAACAAACCCCACTCCAACAATTAAGGTCATAGTATTGAATACTGATAAGGTCACAGCATTCAACAGTCTCCTACAGTCCAGAACTGCACTTGCAGCTAACTGCAGCTGCTTTAGAAATGGAAATCATCCAGCCTTAATAACTCCAGAAGCAAGCAATGTAACTACTTGTTCTGCTCCCACAGTTATTACACATCAGTCCTCTAACTCCGGTGTCTTTAAGGGACAATAGCAAATATGTCCTTGGAAATAGATCTTACGTTTGCATATTTCAACAGACAAACTGAAGTTGTGTCCTAGAGGTAGGGCTCTCTCTGCTTCGCACATGGTGGTGTGTGTAATATCCCGATAACCACAGCAGTTCCAGTAAGGGAGCTTAGGCACCCAGCTCCCTAAGCCCCTTCTAAATATTCAGTTTAAAATCTTCCATAGCATAATTGTGTGGCTTATTCCACTTAATTGGGCTTTCTTCCTCATTAGAATTGGAAAATGAGTAAACAGAGCTCTCAGCAAGGATATACAGCAATGTTTTATTTTTGCCCTGGAGCAGAACTTCTCTCAAGGTAGGACTTGCCTTCAGCTCTCATTAAACAGCCGCATGAGCTGGGACTCTATGGCATCCTGCATATGGTCTATGTGAGTCAGACTGCCATTTATTTTTTTTATTTATGACAATTTCATGGTAGCCTGTAAGAATCCTAATAAACACATAGAAAATTCATATTTCTCTTCAGACAACACTGGAGAGCATCCAAACAAAGAAATTAAAAGTGTGTGACATCATGTTGAGACAGAATTAATTGCATCTGGGTGTAGAAGGTTTTGAAATCTAGGAAGGACTTAACTATAAAAAAAGTATCATGGATGGAAATATTTGTTAAGATATCCATGGAAGATGTTTGGGGTTTTTGTTTGTTGTTTATTTTCAACAGACAAAAGCACTAGGGGTGCTTGTATGATTGAAAGTATATTTAGCCAAAATAAGACAGCTTTTTCATGAATTTCATAGTTTGCAAGATTTTGTGTGCATGCAGCAGAACGCATCCAGAGAGAAATAACCTTGTGCAGTCAATGTTCTATAAAGTGTGTCTCCTATAACTATAAATATTTCTACTGAAATGGAGTAGTTAAAGCATAGACTATCTTGTCCATCAAGACTCAGCTCTACAAAGCCCACCAAAGCCTCTCCACAAACTTTGCCTGTCTGTATACTGGAACCAGTAGCTGTGGCAAACAGGGAAACATCCAGGCTAAACAGTGAGACCTGCTCTCTCCTTCCAATGAAGAAAACTCTCTGTTCAACCTAAGAGTAAAGGAGTCACACACTGAATATTTACCAGAACCTTCTACCTCTTAGGGTTGTTTTAGTGCATTAAATATTATGTTGCAGGACTGAATGCTCCCGTTCCAGGCAGTGCTCTTGAGGATTGCGAGAAAAATATATGCAGAAAATGGTGAGCCTACAGAAGCTTTCTGTAACTGTGAAATCAATAGTTCATGCAAATACACAGGCAGTCTACAATTTCAGTAACCAAAGGCTATAGCAGACATTTACTAATTAGGTCTCCAGAGCCAAATGTAGTTACTATGTTTAATATGTAAAGGTATAAATTTATAGGGCATTTCAATGATTAACAGCATTTTCTTTGTTTTATTATATCAAGCACTGTGGGTTATCAAAAGTAGAAAGCTTGAATTAATTAACTGCTAATGAATTTTTGAGATATTGAACTGTAGAATGTGAATAGTTTTCTAAATCATCAGAGTTAACGAGACTCAAACACTTCCAAATGCTTTGAAAATGTTTTGCTTTGCCATGCTGTGAATTTTGGCTCCCAGAGTTACACCGATTACACAGAAAGAGGTTCAGATCATGGTAAGGATTGGACACCTATGAATGGTGCACATGGCTTTTGATGAAACTTCCACAGTAAGACTGGTTGGGTTTTTTTTCCTCCCTGTAGGACCTGAGTGATTAAAATGTTGACTCAAATGCAAAAGATAGTCTTTGGGAATAAGGTAATTTTAAGACATCAAACATTGAACAGGCTAAAATTCAGGTCTGGACTCAATTATATCAGCTCAATCTGAAAATGTTAAACTAATATTCAGCTAACATCTAGCTTTAAAACTTTTCAGCTGATTAAACAGAATACCCTCTGTCGACAAAGCTCATGAACAAACCATTGCAACTGCATTTCGAGCTGTAAATTAAATGATAAATTATATAAAAATATATGATGAGTGCATAGGTACACTGGTAGTTGCTTATGTAACTGGAGATAACTAATGATTAACACCATAAATTAAAATTTCTGAGTAAAACTAGTTAAATAGTAAACATATAGCTATACAGTAATAGCTCAGTCTGGAGAAGGCCAAAACCCTTACTGAATTCACAACTTCAGGAAAAAGTCACTCCTCTAGAACTTTTTATTCTAAGTAATATTTACATATGTGCATATTACACGTACTTGGTATTAAAGTTATCTGATCAATTTAACAAATGTACAAGACTTAATTTTCATGCATCACTTGAGAAATACATTTCAAAGAGTATACAGCACTAAGTGCATTCTTGCTACCCCTTGTCTTCTTACTCATCTTCAATAGGAAGAAAAAGAATACCCTTTTTCACCATGCTTCAAACCCCTCACAAAAATCTCCCATTAGCATGAGAGAAATTTGATGAGCATGTAGGGAAAAGAAAGGACAACTCCCTTCCCAGTCATACTTGAAAAGCAGACAAAAAGGGCTCCTTCTCCAAAAGGACAATACTTAGAAGTACTCCACTGATGGAAACAAAGAATTGACTAACTATAGAAAGGTCAAGATCTGTCTGAAGGAGGCAAAGATCACATTTTAGTGTCACTTTTAGAGTTTCCCATTTTCACATGGAGATCCCCAAAAGTTCCTCTAGGTTTCTTAG
The DNA here is from genome assembly GCA_027560015.1 of Chloroceryle amazona. Taxonomy (NCBI): domain Eukaryota; kingdom Metazoa; phylum Chordata; class Aves; order Coraciiformes; family Cerylidae; genus Chloroceryle; species Chloroceryle amazona. The sequence goes on from JANHFX010006617.1 coordinate 51,325, forward strand.
ATTTCCCCTTTGCTCTTCTCTTAAATTCTCTGTGGCTGATAATGACCTAAAGACAACTCAAAAATAAGGAAACATGAATTTGAAAAAGTGTTTTTCAATTAAATCCTTAACTATCAAGTTTTTCTGAGCTAAAGATCATAACTGGAGAATGATTCATATTCTGCAGTTGCCAACTGTGCGCAAAAGCAGCTAAGACAAAATTTGTATTACATTTTCTCTTTCCCTTTGACTTTTATACTAGAACTCAGCAGAGCATTTTTGGACCCAGAGCAAATACACACAATGCAGGGAGAACAGTAGCAGTACCAGCATTTATAAGCAAGACTATCAGTCCACAGATCTTCTTAGTCCTTGTGCTGAATTGAACCAATTGTGCTTCTCCCCATTCCTCAAAGTGATTCTTGGCTTACTGTAAATACTGTGATCCAAGCCACAGCCTCAGCCAGGGTGGTGATGGAGTTTGGTGAAAGTTAATGGCATTAAGTTGCAAACTCAAGCCCCTCAGTGCAGGTTTTCTTTTTCCTCATTTGCTTTTTCATTCTCTTTCCTGACTTCACCCTCTTCAGCCATGTCTTACCCATTCTGTCTTTTGCTAAAGTGACACAATAAAAATGAAAAACACCCTTTACATCACTAATATCTTGCCAGTTTCCTGGCTGGCCTTAGTCTGGGAACATGTTCAACATGCATTTTTGTTTAGGAAATTGGCTAAACACGAGGAAAAATCCATTCCCTTCCTACTCTCCAACACCATGGCACCCTGACAGTGTAGAAAAAAACAAAACAAAACAAAACAAACCACACTATCTTTAGGAAGTGTTACTGGAGGAACCATTATAATGTGATGTGAGAGACACAGGGCTAACAAAGTTGCTCTTATTCTTCATCAGTTATAGACCAGAAAAGGACAGACGCATGAAAACTCCCTTGTATCATAACCATACTCACGCCTGCATTTCATACTTGAATTCCAATGCCTTGAGGGAAGAACCATTACAAAGGCTCTGATAAAGCCTGTACTTACTGTAGTTCAGGAAAAAAATCATAGATTTACATGTGCAAGATCTTTTCTATCTCATTTCTATCAGAAAGAATAATGATAGCAGAACATGCATTGTTAAGCCTTCTCTTCACTTCCCTGCTCCTGCCAAGTAACTCAGCTATTCTGACTGATACCTAGAAAGATTTCTTTCCATAAGAAAAAGTCTACTACAGTTATTAACTATTATTAATGTGTATTTGAACCTGAGACACTTTATGAGAGTATGACAGGAAAAAGTCATTGCTTTTCTGTTGACACTTGTCATAACATTTGGGTTATTTTCTGTAAAATAAGTTTAAAAGCCTGAATAATAAAAAAATAATAATCCTCCTGGAAATACTGATTTCTAAGCAATACTGAAGCTTACCATTCACAAATATACTGCTCAGCTAAATACTTTCCAGGGCAAAGCATGTTTATTTCATTCCTTTCTGCTGCTGATCTGCTCATTCTGTTCTTGGTACTTCTCCATGACTGAGCACTGCAGGGGATTGCCTATCAAGAAGCTGTCAAGTGGCAAAAGCTTTCAGCAAGAGAAGGGCAGAGATCACACAGCTGAACTCAGGTCAAGCAACAGTGCTGGAAGCCTTGCGAACAGGATTTTGTTCAGAACAGATAAAAAAACACAGAAAGAAAAGCTAAATCTCCTTTCTATTTTAGAAGTTAAGAGCATACTTGGTTAATTCTGTCAGTCCACAACAAAATTAAAGATGAGGCCATCACCCCCTGGGTCTCGTGAAAGAACCCACATCACATGGAACCGTGAAGACCCTGGTCTCATCTAGGCACAAAGTGGGTTCAGAAAGCAGAAGGAAGGGATGTGACTCCAGCAATGATAATACCTCTGTCAGAGTGCCTACCAATTCAGCCATGATGTTTGAAGGAGTACAGCCTGAAGAGCTCCCATGCATATTACTTACGCCTGTAAGCTGGGGTAGCAGAGATAGGCTGAGAGAGACCTTTCAGCTGCAGTCCAAATCCCTTCCTTGGATTCATCTGAGTATAACATAGGTAGAGCCACAAACTAATCCTTTTTTTAAATATGTATTTAAAGAAAAAGAAGATATTGCTGTTTATTATTATTAAGAAAAAAAAAACAAACCAACATTTCTGAGTAGTGGGAATTTCCAGTTCATGACTTCTGCAATTATTCCCTTTGCTGATTAATTTATTTTTCCATGCGTTTCTCTAATCAAAACCAATACATTTTTACAGTCTGCAGTGCTAGTGCTCATTATCCTAATCCCTAATGCAAGCGTGAAGGAAAAGACCGCAAAGTCACACCTTTATTTTACACAGAGAGAAGAGTCCATAGATAATTTGAAGCTTTTTACTAGGATTTGGTACCCATTTAGTTGTTGGTATTTATTTTAGATGCAATGCATTTTTAATACTTCAGGGCAGGGAAAGAAAATGCAATGCAAAGGAATAGCACAGGAAACATTATTGCTGAGAGATTTGTGTATATATTTATGAAGCTGGAAGGAAACAGTTCAAAAAGGAGTATATCATATCAACAACAAATATTGCAACACTGATGTTTCAAAGTTCAGTAGAAACCTTTTACTCTGGTAATCTTATTGAAATCATATAGTTTTGCAAGAAAAAGGCAATTCATTTTGAGAGTATCAGTTTAGGATTACTCCTCATTTTTCAACACACATCTACCAAGCACGCTTTATAGATTAGTTTTCTGAGTATGTTTATATCATATGTCTGAATTGGTCCTAAACCCAAAGAGTTGGCTGAAGCAATGATCTAACCCCCCACTGCTGTATTCAGATTAGAAAACACACTAAAACTGAGGTATTACAGCCAAATAGCTTGCTGGAAGCAGCTGACATTTCTTGTCTGACAGCATGCTAGACTACATGAAAACTAGTGTTCCAGTTTCAGAAAAACAGAAGAGTTGGCTTTCACAGAATTGTCTTAGGTGATGAATACTCAAATTCTTCTGACCACAAAGTTCCACCAAAGTGCAGTGTCTGTGACTTCTTAGCTGAGATTACTGATACATCTCTTCTCAATTTTAAGCTAGTCAGGCCACAGTCAACTTAAACTGACTTCTCTATCTGTGCACCAGACAAGTGGAGGAGAGCTACTTTCCCAGACAAGTACAAGTTGCATCTGAGAGGTATCAGCATCTTTCTGAGGCTGTTGGTTTTCTTCTGTGGATTCCTCTGCACACACTGGCTGGAGGGAGCTGATACTCCCCAAGAGATCTCACTCCTTTCTAACCTTTTCTTCCTGGAACAACCAGAAAAATACAGAGAAATAGGCACCAGCAAAGGCTTGAAAGCTTCTTAGAACAACCTGCTAGTTAAACACTCTGGTCTGAAAGGAGAACTAATGATAATGAACACCAGTGTGCACATGTGTATACACTTCTGTGCTGGCTGCCCTCACGGCAAACTGCTGGCTAATGCTAAAAGCCATCTACTCCAGAAGGCCAAAAATCCAACTTGAAAGTTTGCATATGAACTTCCAGAGACTGCAGTATAGCTCTTGATGCACAAATCCAACCAAACCTCAGCTAGAAAATATGTAAACCAATCCAAACTTCTACAAAAATGCCAATTTTTTCTTTTTTCCCCAGACACGATATTCGCTTGAAGGGTTTACACTTTGATATATTACCATGGCATGTTTTTTTTTCTCAGTTACACCAGTATAAAGAAAGAGTAAGTCTACTGAAATAAAATTTATACTGGGATATTTTGTGAGGCAGAATGAATGGTTACAAAAACAGTGCACTATAGTGGCTCTTTTGAGATATAACACTTCTCTAATACCCATCAAATAGTACAAGAATACTTTCAACATTGAAATAAGATAGATGAAAGTCAACCAGACAGTCAGAAGCATAACATGAAAAAAGGTAATAAAAATGATTCAAGATAGCCAGTGGCAATGGGAAAGAAACCAAAACTAAAAACAAACCAAACAACCAAAATACATAGGCAGCCCAAACCATGAAAAAGCAGCAGCTATCCAGAACCAGCTGAAAACACACCAAGTAGCCAATGTCAGGCAGATGTGCTGGATGCAGAAGTGCTGCATCTTCCATTTTCAAACTGAAGATTCCTTTTTTTCCCCACAAACATTTGGAGAATGATATTTCTCCTGTCACAATTCCAATTCACAGGTACTATGGCTGCTTATGCACAGTCAGGTGTATACATCATTTAGGATCCACCATGAGCCAGACAACACTTGCCAGTGATTAGTCTTCTCTTAGAGAGATTTCTGCCTCCAATAAATTTATTGACACATAAATTAAGTAACCAATCACAGAGCACAAATAAGAAAGGGCAAATAGCTTACATAAGTCAAATACCTCACAGTTAAACCATACAATCACATTTGGTCACAATTTTTTCAGTACATAGGACTACAAAGATAAGAAACCAATACAAAGGGAAATTGACTGACCTTCTTAGATACTTTGTTTTATAAACAAAGAATTTGAATAGCCTTCAAACTTCATAACCACTGCCTGTGAAACCAGAAACTGTCTCTAGTTCAGTCAGGATGGACTTGCACAATCATGCACAAAACCATTTAGTTCTTACTTGGGCGGTACCCAGTGGGGGTGTGATTGCTTAAGAGCCCTGGTTCAGTGCTGTTATAACAAGCTTCACAGAAGCCAGTTCACATACTTAAACTGAATTGTTTGGCTTTACTGAAAAATAATTCTAGTTGGTACAGGAAGACAGAATCCAAATAAGCAAACAGTGCCTGAGCAATACAGAGAAAGGCCAATTTTGATGTCTACATATGGATTAAAACATCCCAAAGTCTTCAAGATAATCCACACAGGGCTTGCAGTCATTATACAGAACCTACAAGAGTCATGTGCCCTTTGGGAAAAACACCTATAGTTCAGGAGGGGTACATCAGGTCATTCAAAATGGTGCCTGAAGTCTGTATTTTGGCATCAGAAATTGCACATTGATACGCTATTTTAGAGACAGAAGAATCTCACATTCTAAAGCATGCCACGCAAAGCCAGTGCACCCTGCAGATATGAGAAGCCATAACCACAGAGGATCAAGACCAAAACTCCAGTTTCTGCTCCCTGCCCAGTTACAGCTTCTCTCTGAACTCACCAGGAGTGTGTGAAAACATGACATCTAGCAGGTGCACCATGCAGTGAAAGGGAATTTGTCTCCTACAAGGGTAACTACGAAATGAAAAATTCCAAAGCCTTGGAGTGCTTCCCAGTGCCTGCTGTTAACCATGCCTGCCACCAGCACTACAGTTTCCCTGTGGTTGGAGGCCTGGCCATGGCAGACAGCTGTCTTTCATCCCCTGCCTCAATTCCAACAGGAGAGCTGCAGCTTACTGCGGAAGGTTAGGGCCATCTAGGGCATGAAGACTGCAGGAAAGTTTGCTAACTGTTCAACCTAAATCTAGCTAAAATTACCCACCAAGGATTGTATCTTGGAGCTATTCTACAAACCAACAAATCTGGGTAGTGACGGAAAAGCTGAATTTCACTTCACATTGACCACTTCTGTTTCAGACTCGAATACAGCATCTGGTTTGATGCTCCACTGATATCCACTTGTCTAACAGAAGATAGTATTTCTTCTCCAACCTCTATTATTCCTGTTCTCACAGACCTGCCTCATCATGCCTGCAACATAATATATCCACCATTCCACATGACAAAAGAGACAACTCCACAACACAGGGAGTCTGTAAAGCCTGCTACCATGGTCAATCATTGTAGATAGTGAGTAGAAGTCCAAGTGCATGGTCTTATCCTCTGGCTTCTGAGTTTTCAAGTGAGCAAAAATCAGTACAAAGAACCAGGACCCTCAGATCAATTTTATTTCTGCCTCTGGCCTCTCTGGTGACCTCCCCTTCTCTGTACTTCACTTGGGGAAAAACAACCCTGATGTCTTTGTAAAACACTGTCAGATCTACCAATGAAGGCTATCAGCTATAGTTTTCTTGATTCAAAAGAAAAACCTCTATTTATGATACTCACATAGAAATCCAGACAGTAGAAACTATCAGACTTTCTGAATACGTGCACCAAAAGAGAGGCAAAGAGAGAAAAAACAACTCCCCAGACCTTCCTATTGCAAATGCAAAAATGGAGGTAGGTTTTCTAATGAAGGTAAAGCAGCACTCTCTCCCTTACATTTTTGATCACTCTGGGGCTCTTTACTTGAACATAGGAGGCTGCCTTAATAAGACTGTTCTATTTTACAACTTTCATTATAAGGCACTACAATTTTGCTTCATGTTCTTAAACCACATATACGTAATTCAAATTAAAGATGTTGCCCTGACATCCTCCGCATAATTGTTTCACAAAAGATGGGAATGTATTATCATAAGGCAAAATCAGAAATTCACGCTAACTGAGAGATTATGATAATGCATCTAATAACATCCATATGAAGAAACAGATGAAGATGAACTGAATAGTGGTAGCTTTGTTGATTCCTTGTATATACACATCTCCATAAAAGTGTGTGGTGAGTTGTTTTTTTTTTTAGACCATACTTTCCAATTTACTGTCAAAAATGGGGCAAGGGAAGGCCAACCAGCCTTTAAACAAATTTATAACCCCATTAGACTGTTCATTTATATATTTCTTTTTTGTTTGTTTCTTTGTAATTCAGCTCTCCTTAATTGGATGTGACGTTATAAAAATGTCATCTATGAAAAAGATCTCTTTTCTATAGGGCTTCAGGGGTTTTTTTAGACCTCAATGAAAGATATCATCAACTACTATTTCTCTCTATAAATGTATAAAATATTTAATTTTTAACATTTTTAGACTTATAAGGCACTACAAATGCTGCTAAATTAACTACTATTCCACAAAAATCTGAAATAACTGAGACTTTAGTTGAAATCATGGGTTTGTAGTATGTATTAATTTCACAACTTCAGGTTGTAGAGAGATGTTATGATGTCAATATTAAGTAACTATTTATCTAAAACCAAAAATATTATTTACATACTTGTCAATTAATGAAAAACATAAATCAATTTTTATAATTAGTATTAATTAGATTCTTCATGCAATAGTATTTACATAGACATTAAATATACACATCACATCTTAAATTCCTGCATTTTTTTCTCTCATATCTGTTTACCAGCACAAATTCTGCTTTAGATGACACTTAAAAGATTGCCTCAAAAATTTACCACACAACTCCTCTATAACTTTTTTTCTTTTTGCAGTTCTCCTTATCTTTTTTTCCTAGAGTTCTCTGCTTCTCAGTGTAAAACGGAGACCTAGAACCTTTATCTTCCACACTGTTCTATCTTCCACAGATAGCATATACACAGCACTACAGAACAAAGCCACTGGTTTACCTTTATACACAGAATAGGCAGTGAGAGTCAGAGATACTAGAAAATGAGTAGGAAAAATCAATGACTAGAAGATTATATGGCTTGGTCATATTTTCTGCATTAGAACATCATGCAGTGAATCTTAGAGATGTCCTAATACTGATGTGAGTTCCTCAAGCATAAGGTTGTTTTTAAAGCAGTTATTCTACCCTCTCTGCATATTTGACATTTCTACATTATGATCTTTTTGTTTTCCAGAAATGCTGACACACACTAAGTAATGCCTGGACAAAGACTAGCCAAGGCATGAGCTAGTTTTTCATACATCACCAGAGAAAAATGGACCTTTCATTTACTTTCAAGATTTCTTCCAACTTAAGAGGATTTCTAACAGTGAAACAAGAAACCCCAACAAGCACCTTGTACTTACGTGACTAACAACAGTACTTTCTACACAACTTCAAGCAAGACACATGTGCTGCTATGTACTGTACAATCCACCCAGGAGAATCAGAAATGAATCTGCAGATTGGCCAAGTGACTCTTATAAAAGCACTGGAGAAAGATACCCTCTACAGCCCTTAGTCATGCTAGGGAGAGAATGCTAGGTCTTTCTCAATGGGACAGCCTCCCGACTTTTTCAATTTTTCAATGGGGACATAACTGACACAATAAAAGTAAACACCCAACTTTATCATGAAGATCATCCCAATTAGTAAGCTCAAAACTGAATGTTCCCTTTAGAGAAATGAAAACCATACATTTGCCTCCTCGCCCCTGAGATTAGAGGACATGACTCATTGCAGAGGTAGAGATGATTCGAACTGCAAACACATCTTTAGTGAACCATTTGTTACTGATTTGACCATAGAAGTGAAAATACCAGAGGCTCACTCCTGCTTCATGGAGAGGTCTTGGCAGGAGGCAGGACAACCAGAAGGAAGTGGTGGGACTTAAATACCTCTGTGCTTCTTGCAACATAAGATAATACAGCGTAAAAAGCTTTCATTCTTTACATAAGAGAAGTTTATGACTGGGAAACATATGAGACAAGCTGAGCAAAAGATTTCAAACAAGAAAACTAGGAATAGAAGCCACTAAATCTCTTGGTATAAAACTAATGAAAAGGAAAACTTTCAAAACAAAACATAAAAATCAGTTCAAGAAGCTCTACTATAAAGCAAAAGAAATGGTAGGGATGTCATGGTACAGATGTCCCCTCACTTCCTCTTTCCACATTAACTCCAGGACTCCTTGGACCCCCCTTTTGCACCCCATTAAACCTTGTGACTGCCAGGCACATCAGCCATTTTTACCATATACGCCATTTTCATAAACAAGGATAACGTACTGCTCAGATATGGTGCTATCAAGTGTTAATTGTCATCATAACTTCTCTCTCCTAAATTTTTAAGGTGGTGGGGGAGCTGCTGATACCTATGGAAAACAGACATGGTGGTAAACTGCAGTGCAGGAATCCATTGTCTCCAAAGTAAAGGAAAGGTTCTCACAATTTGCTTTCTCTTACATCATTGCAACTACACTGCCTGCTCGTTTGAGGGGAAGGCAGGCATTGGTCGTATGAAAGCCTTCCTCTGCTCTCACTCTTTCACTTTTGGGTAGGCAAGCAGAGTCTTACAGAGGTTCCTCCCCGTTGTTCTGTGGATGGAGGTAAAGGAACCTCTCCCAAGCAGAGAATACACCAAGAAATTAATTGTGAGCTACTTTAATACCAGAAACTATTACTGGCCACTTCCAACACTTGGGTTGCAATAACTGCATATTTTCTCAGTCACCCCAAACATATTACCATTAACAAACATTTGCATTTCTGAATAGGAGACATTGTAAATTTCAGTAAGATTTCCTTACTCTCTACTACCCCGTACACTCTCCTAACTCTTCACTCTTGGTCTTCACTTTTTAACTTAAGGTAACCCTACATCGCAAAGAGATCTTTTGCCAGTCTGCTAATAAGATCCATGAGATATGTAAATCTATTTAATGTTCACATGAAGAAATTATATTGATTAATCACATTTTTTTATTTGCCAAACCTACTATTTGGCAGAATGGCCAAGGAATAGTTGGTAATATTTAAACATATTTTTTCCACATTAATATTCACAGCCTGTACCAGTCTAGATAACTTTGAAGACAAAACAATCACTAGATTTCTACCCTGGAAAGGTGTATGTCTAATTTTCCCAAGCAATCTTTGTTTTTAGCAAACTTAGGGGAGCCTGAATCTTTCTAGAGATAGCATTTGCCAAACAATTTTCCAGTGCTGTTTTGTGATGAAGGCTTTTTATTTGTCCAAGAGCAGATGGCCCATCTAAATAACTGCATTGCCTTGTTTTTTCCGGGTATAGGTCTAGCAAACTTCAAAGCTGTTTACTAGCTTCATTTTCCATGCATCCTCACTGCTGCCTCTCAACAGGAAAGAGGCAATTGTGATTTCTATACAACCTCGTGCCAGCAGAGAAATGCCTACTCACATGCTTTACTCACACAGCCTTTTTTTTCAGACAGCTGCCTAATCTCGCATGTCACTCAATAGTCCTTCTATGTGGTACTCCCTATAGGTCAGAAAGGAAAAGCTTCAGCAAGTGCTGAATTTTCTTAAGAATTTTCTTTCTGAACTAGATCCTCTTAGCTTCTGGAAATTCTTGAAACAATTTCTTCTCTACTTACTACTCACAGGTCAGTAATTCTTGTCCCCCTCCTCTATGGAGAAATGTTTCTCACTGTCTTTCAGGAAACAGATTTACCCCGGGATTCTTGGGCTTAAAGGCCACATAGCCTTCAGTTTGTAAGGACAGACATCTAACTGCTCCTATAAAGCACAATATTTTATGAAAGGGGTTAATTCAGATCAGACATTACATTACAGAGTTATGCCACCGATAAACAGTGACTGAAATCTTGCCCAGGCTCTGGTGACAGTTAAGTTAAAATATCGAAGACTGTACATGAAGGCCATGTAGGACCTTTAAAGGAGGAGTTTGTCACCAAGTAATTTCACAAAACCATTTATATAGAAAATACAGGGGGAAGAAAGCAAGTGAAGTAGAATTGTTGAATGCTGAACATGTTTTCAAACATCATTAAGTGGCAGTAAATGCAGAGTCACTGATGAAATGTGTGTTTCAGTTTGCAATTTTGTTCTGAATTAATATTTAATAATAGATTAATATTTAAACAAAACACATAGGGCAACAGGCAGCATGACAAACAGAACCAGGTCAATTAAAAAAAAAGCATATAGAATTACCAGGACCCTTTCTCCAATATTGCAGATGAGTTCCCAAGTCCCCCTACCATTTTGTGTGTTGTTGGTGGTAGAATTCTAATACAGAGTAAAGTCATAAATAACCAAGTAGTTCTTCTGTCCTTCCTGAGCATAATAAAAGGCTGATTATAGTCTTATGTGCCAGTGACATATTTTAACAAAGGCTATTTATTTATTTTAGTCTATGATGAACTAATGAACTGAGCATGCATATGAAGGGGATACAGTAAGGTTTCACTAAAGAGCTACTGCACTTTATTCTTTTATATTCTCTTGGCTTTTTCACATCACAGAGCAGAAAAGGTTTCCCATTTACACAGTATGGATGCAATTTTGAAATCTGACTGCCAAGACTTCAATTCACTTGTAGACACCCAAAATGAACGAGATTTTCAAAAGTAAAAAGCCTCCATAGCTTTATCTGCATGAAATAATTTTACAATACAGAGCAACAAACTCAGTGAGGGTCTCAAAAACTTACATTTTCAAATAAATTCCTTACATAAAACCAGATATATTCAAAGACTTGAAAGACACATTTTTTTCTGAAGTCAATGAGGTTAAACTTTTTTGTTTCACTACCATAAAAAAAATGACAAAACCCTGAAATATTGACAATTACCAGGAACCAAAATTCCAAGTGGGAAATGCCTCAGGGTAATACCAGTATTTACTAGTGGCCATTCTGCAGTGTTTTGTGCAATTTCAAGATTTTTCTTTTTAACTGTCTATTCCAAAGTGAAAAGAGAACTTAAATAGAACAATGACTTGGCAACAGCTCTAAAATTATGAGAATAGCCATGTTTTAATAAACAATTGTTTAAATAAAATTGACTCAAACAAAGGAATGCTTACAATGAACTGATATTTCACTATGCAAGAACTTATTTTTTCCTCTCCCTGAAAGGAAAACAAACCTCTCTGGGACATACTTGTTTTTCAGACTTTTGAAAAGTTCTTCATTTATCTGTGTCCCAGCGTGTTGTCTCCATGCACCTGTAAAAATGCAGAATTTTCTTTCATTTGCCAAAGTAATAATATTATTCTAGCTATATTAGTCTATAAAGAAATGATAATATCTTACAGCAAATTATGTTTCAGTGTGCAAAAATGTATTTCCTAGAAAATGCTACCTTTTGAAGACTTATGAACTCTCTGAACTTCATTATGAATGGCACAAGAAGGTAGTTTTCTCACTTTCTCCGGGATGAATAGTCCCAGCTCTCAAACTTTCCTTGTAAGGGAGATGTTCCAGGCCTCCAGTCATCTTCATTACCCTCCGCTGGACTCTCTCCAGTAGCTCTGTCTCTCTTGAACCGGGGACCCCAGAACTGGACACAGTATTCCAGATTTGGCCTCACTAGGGCAGAATAGAGGGGGAAGATCACCTTCCTAGACCTACTGGCCATGCTCTTCTTAATGTACCCCAGAATACCATTGACCTTCTTGGCCACAAGGGCACATTATCAGCTCACAGTTAACTTACTGTCTATCAGGACTCCAAGATCCTTCTCAGGGCTGCTTTCAACAGGTCTACCCCTAACCTGTACTGGTGAATGGGGTTGTTCTTTCCCAGGTGTAGGACCCTACATTTGCCCTTGTTGAATCTCATTATGTTCCACTCTACCCAACACTCCAACCTGTCCATGTCAAACTGGATGGCAGCACAACCCTCTTGTGTGTCAGCCACTCCTCCCAGTTTTGTACCATCAGCAAACTTGGTGGTTATTGATGACTGTGTTAAGTAAGACTGGACCCAGCATTGACCCCTGGGGAACACCACTGGTTACAGGCCTTCAACTCGACCCTGCACCATCGATCACAATCCTCTGAGCTCTGTTGCTCAACCAGCTCTCGATCCACCTCACTGTCCACTTATCTAACCCAGACTTCATGAGTTTTCTAATGCGGATGTTATGAGACACAGTGTCAAAACCCTTGCTGAAGTCAAGGTAGATGACATAGATGGGTCTCTTATCTAACCAGCCAGTTATGACAACACAGAAGGCTATCAGATTGGTTAAGCATGCACTCCCTTTGGTGAACCTCCTTCTCCCATTTTCTTCCTGCACAGCTTCACTGTGTCTTCGTTGGCCTCCTGAGTGGTCACCCCATTTTCCAAAGGCCATAAGCTCTCCTTTTGTTCCTGAGTTCTAGCCTAAGCTCTCCATTCAGCCAGGCCAGTCTCTTCCCCACCAGCTTCTCTTTCAGGACGTGGGGATGGTCCTTTCCCATGCTTTTAAGATCTCCTTCCTGAAGACTGCCCAGCCTTTCTGGACTCCTTTGTCCAGGAAGTCCCATAGGACACTGCAAATCAGTCTCCTAAACTGGCTGAAGTCTGCCCTACAGAAGTCCAAGGTAGCAGTTCTGCTGACCCTTCCCTTACTTCTATGAGTACTGAAAATTGTATTATTTTATGATCACTAAGTCCAAGACAGCCTCCAACTGTTACATCTCCTACAAGTCCTTTTCTGTTAACAAGCAGCAGGTCCAGGAAGGCACTATTCTAGCTGGCTCCTTTACCAGTTGCATCAGAAGTTCTCTTCCACACACTCCAAGAACCTCCAGGACTGTTCCCTCTCTGCTATATTATATTCCCAGCAGACATCTAGGGAGCTAAAGTCCCCCACAAGACCAAGAGACAGAGATTGCAAAACCTCTCCCAACTGCTTATAGAGTGTAACAGTTGCACTACTTAGGTTCTTAAGCTCCCTTGTAAGAAAAATGTCTATTAAAGCTCTCCAACACACGGGTCCTCTTTCTTCTTTTGCCAGCATCTGAGGAGGACTCTGTCCATTCTGCCTTCGATCCTGATCTGTGTATTCCTGATCCCAGCACTACAATCCAGCTCGTGAGCACAGCTCCCATCTGCTGCTGGGCCCAGTCTGGGACTCTCCCAGTGCCTGCTCCATAGCATCAGTGGTGATGTAATTACCAGCTGGGGGGTTGGGTTTGATACTGGTTTTGTATATATTTCATTTTTATTATTATTATTTTCATTAAAGCTGTTCTAGTTTCCTTTTCTAATCACCAAGTCTCTCTCCCTTATTCCCTTTCTCTTCCCCTTTGGGGAGGGAAGTCGGTTAACAGAGAACATCTGTTATAGGTCTGAAGGGCTGCCCTGACCCTAAACCATGACACTCATTTTTGTCCTACTAATCAGACAACCTGACCCTACGAACAGCCTAAATCCCCTGCTCCTATTTTTTTCCAAGCTAGTAAAATATCCTTACACCTTTACAAGAAAACCAAACCAAACAATCATACTGTAATAAGTATCTTCTTGATATTTGTATTCCCTGACTGTAATCTCATGTCTCCCTCTCAGTGGTCCAGAAAATTAAAACCACCTGTCAAGTCTTACGTTATCAAATTAATTAGATAGCTGCAAGCTAGGAACAGTATAATAAGCTATAATGCACGTGACTAGATGTTCATGAGCACATTAATGATCATCTATTGGAAAGAATGATGCTGACTTTCTAAGAAATACATTAAGATCATTGAGTATTGTCCTGGATCATATTTGAATGTTTGCCTTTTTGACAAGAGGTATGAACTACTTTATAAAACTCTCTTTTATCAACATATTTTTAGGAATGAGAAACGAAAAAAGAGGGCAGGTTAATATTTGATATTATTTGTAAAAGTGGTCTAAGTCTTTAAACCTTCCTAAGCCAGAAAGATTTATTCTCGGTCAAGCAGATTGGATTTTTTTAAGCTTTGAATTATTTTGGTTTTGTTTGATTGCTTTTTGTTTTTTTTTTTATTTTTTTAAGCAATCATCAAGAATTAGAATATCAGTTGTTAACAAAAAGAGAGATAACTGGCAATAATAAGTCATGATGTTGTAAAGTTTAAGTTCAGTGGGACCATTATGACAAGTTAGTATGAACTTCAGTGTGAAAAGGAGAAGAAATAATCAAGAGAGAATGTTTTTTTAACATGTAGCCAGTCAGATTATATGACATAAAGAGATAAAATGAATAGGGCATAAAAATAGAGGGACATTTATGTGAAACTTTAGTTTAGTATTGTAATTCTAAATTGACTTAGTTCTGACCTAACGCTAAACATTTTCCAAGCAAGTATGATTTTATAACAGAAGGATATATTGGGGGAACCTCTTTCTAGCCATAAAAGGTGGGATGGAAATATTTTAGAGCTCCTGAGAAGCACATTTTGAGAGGGTAGCAATTTCCAGATATGAACACTGGTGTAAAGAATGTTTAAAAAGTGAGAATGGAATTAAAGAGCAGTCTAACAAGAGTTTTCTTTCTTTTTCTTTTTTTTTTTTCATTTTAATTTTTTCATTTCCAGAATTATCAGTAAGTCCCAAAGGCATCAGCCAGTGATGGTGAGTTCCTACAATGTCACAAACTTACATGTAAACCACAAGAACTTTCTGTAAATTTGAAATTGGTTCCTCCAACTCTGTAAAAATGGAAGGGAAATATCTTCAACTCCCAGTTCAGTGCCGTTTCAGTACTTTTATTACAACAGTGGGGAAAAAAAATATAGACAATCTAGTTCATTTAAGAATCTTATTTCAGGGTTGGTTAATATTGGAGGTAAAGATAAAGAATGGTTTATGTTTTATCTCTGTTACTTCACATTTCAAATACCTTCGCATTCTTCTTTTAGAAGAGATATTTCTGTTGCTAACTCACATGAACTGCTACAAAATTAGTATCTTTATTATATATTTTTACATTTCATTGATCTATTTTAAGGAGTATCAACATACCTCTCAGAAGAAGCGATATTAAGATGTGTAAAAACTCCAAGAAAACCTTGTGGAAATATAACTCGTTCAGTTTTAAAATGATCCAGCTCCTTACTTATGTCTTCCTAATGTGGTATTAACTGATCCTGTGCCCAGTGGGTGTTATATATTTGACTCAAATCCATGTTGGGTTTTTTGGTCAATCTTATTCTAAACACAAGTTCCTTCCAGTACACATTCCCTTTCCTGGCCAAAACCAGTACACTTTTCTACATCTTTTCAGAGCTCCATTTAGTGAATCCAGAGAGTTTTCACATACCTCATACTTTCTAGCTAACAAAACCCAAGATTCAAAGGTAACTTAGAGCACAGTGGTTGGAGTGGTGGTCAGAACATCAGAGGGGACCCCTAGCAAGGGCCAAAGAAATAGCATTATTCGGTTTGACAGTCAGGCTAAATACTTTCTACAGGATCTGAGATCTCCCAAAATATTGTGACATATAGGCCCACTCCAAACTTCCAATTATAGTGGTTACACCATATACGGGACCACTTAATTAAAACCCCATCACATCATCAATGATTCATATGCGACCGAATCAAGATCATGGGACAATTTTGCACATTGGTTCTCCAATGAGTTTTTCACAACACTCAATGGCACTCTGTAAATGCAAATGTCCTCTTCTGGTATCCTGAAACAAACCCAGTTGCATTTATTTGCTTCTTTTTCCAATATCCTTTCACAGAAAAATGGGTCATGCAGTTCAGCTCCAACTCAAAAATAAATTGGTTTTAAGCTAAGACCAACTATATGATAAAGAAATCTTTCAGATGTCCTGCCCAACAAAATAGTGAGAGAAAATGCAAAATGGCTTTTACAGAGATTAAGTTGGACCTATTTTCACGTTAACGCTCAAACTAAATTTACAAAATGACCTGCTATGACAAAAAATTCTTTAGTCTTCAGTAAGGATATAATATTTTTTTCTAAATATGTTTTAATTAGATATATTTTCTTAACTACTTAGTATTTATAGATTCCAAATAAATGTTTGAAACCAAAGAGGTGACCTTACATTTTCCCGAATGACATTTACCATCCTGACACACTAAAGGCAATAGTAATTACTCTGTATTACAATCTGAAGTGGTAAAACTCCATCTTAAATATCAATATCTAACAGATGCCTTTCAATCATGACCAGCCCTGGTTGATACCAGTTGAGAAATAGGAGACAACAGTTACTGCTATTTATCAGATGCTGACTTACAAAGCTGCTTGAACCTGGAACCTTGCTACATAACACTGAATTTGTCATAATTTACTTGTCAAAATTCATAACATAAATGAAATTTACTACATGAAGTCACACATTTCACAACTTCTCTTACATTGTATCAGTGTGAAGTGGTACTTCCCAATCCTGGAATTTATCCATAACTGTCACAAATGAGGTGTTAACAAGAGCAAATAATACAGTACAGCTCAGTTTTATTCAGTTCATATTAACATTTTCTATTGACACATATACCAAAGAGAAGAGGCAGCCAGACCTATAAAGCACCTGGTCCCTTCTGCTCAGACTCAGAAAGGCCTAAGGATCACTTTCAGAAGGAAGCAGAAGGGCTGGAGAATGCACAGTGAAAAACAAGGCAAACGACTGGAAGAGTAGGAAAGAAGGAGAAAACAAAAGAAATGAGTTAATTATCCTACAGGAGGAAAAAATATGGGGAAATGACAATAGCTTTCAAATAAAATAAAAAAAAAGAAAAAAGAATGTGTATTGTACTAAGAATGACATTCATGACTAGATAAAATTCGACATTTGACACAGAATGAAACAGCTTCCTTCTAGTGCATAACTCACATAGTCCCAAGATGTTCAGCACTACAAACTGAATCAGGAAAGATTTAGATTTGGAACTAGATAACACTTCCAAGTGCTAAGAGTTAAGTCTTTAAAATACTAAAACACTGATTGAAAAATTTGCTGATCTTGGGGGACCTTTTAAAACAGACTTATTCATCAGAAATAACGTGAGTATAAAAAGAATATTGCCTCCTTAGTTTTAGGAGCAAAGACATTTCAAATTCGTATCACTTTCCTAAGCTTACTCCTTCCTTCTGCTTAATTCAGGCAAAATTTAGAGCCAGGTTTTCTGACATCAGTGCCTAAGACTGATCTCCTAAGTTGATAACAAGGCAAATAAACAAAATGTTTAACTCAAAGTGCTCGAGTATCCAAAAACTCCAGTAGAGACTTATGCAGTTCTGCACTCTTTTGTGTTCTATAACTACATTCATACAAGGACAGTGCCCCAACAGGTCAATCTTAAACTAGAAATCATGATCAGAATCAAATCATAAGTCAAACAATTGCTATAACTTCCATGTTACAGCATTTTTGAGTGATTACCTTTCTGAGGTCAGGAGATTCATTTCTTCCTTCCTTGTACCAGAAAAGCAAAGCTAAATTCTACTAGCCACTCAAAACTCCTCTATTATTATGTAAACAAACGAAAGCCTTTTCCAAAATCCGTGTTCACAGGAATATGAATGCAGGAATATTGTGCAATTCCTCCTGTTTACTGCACAGGTTCTTTAAGGGGAAATGAACTTTAACCTAAGAAATTGCATTTTTAAGAGACAGACCCTGAAGCTTCTCCATATCCTATCAATTCACCCCTCCTTACTACATTTTATTTTTATTACTTTACACAGTGGTGATGACCTACTTAGAACAATTTACCATTTCTGACCCTCCAGAGAAAGACATTCCTTCAGGAAGGATTTGTATTAAGAGACAGGAAATGTCTCATACAGGGAACAGAGAGAATTTTCAAATGTATAGGAAATGATGGAAAAATTTCATAGGCCACAGTAGGAAAAAAAAACCACACCAAAGCCTGAGGATTCAAGCTTAAGCAAAATAACAGAGGAGACAAAGGACAAGGAGGCAAGAAGGTCAAAGTTTACATGATGTGGCCAATACAAAAGTTCAAAAGTTGTAGCTCAAAAGACTTTACATGGGCATATTTTTAATGTAGATTTTCTTGCTACTGATTAATGTATGCTAAGAAGTTTGGAGAAGAAAAAAAAAAAAGAAAAAGGAAAGAAAACTGAATTTGAAGATGGAAAAGGGCAAGAAAATTGATTTTTTTTGATGGGAAAAGCTGAGATGAAATGTTAGAATAACCAGCACTGCCATGCAATGAGGAGGAAATGAAGATAAGAAAGTTCTCTTGAAAAAATTCCACGTTTTTTCCCATGATTAAGATAAAGAACACCCACAAAACCTGAATCTCAGTCCTATCTAAAACTTCTAAAGCCTTGTAAAACTTTTATTTTTAAAGTAACAATATTATTTGTTTCTAGCATGAGCTTTTCCTTACATTTGTATGGTATTTTTTCAGCCACAAGCAATGCCAGTTGAGGGGATGGAAGGAGGAGAAAGGGGAGTATGGATTGGCAGCACCACTTCCTGCTAGCTCAACATCAAGTGGATTTTTGAAGCCACTGATTTCAGAAAGAGTGAATTTGAGCATGGAGTCAACTATGTTCACATTTCAAAAGTGGCTGAATTACTATCTTTAAAATGAAAACAATATCACACTTGACAATTTTTATCAATTATATTACTTTTATGAACGGCTACAAAGGAAGTGGCTCTCTGGCAAAAAATTGTCACTCCTTCCTCTATGCAAAATATCTCCTGAAATAGAACTCTTCATTTGAGGACAGTGTGTTCACCAAAACTGACACACTCCCTCTATAAAGCTTGTATTACTGTAAGAAACTCCGATTTTCTCTGCATGTATTTTTCACTGCATGTGAAAGAGCCTGCATGTGTGTATGTAGAGAATTTATAGAAGACTTGACATTTATATCATAAGACAGATATATTTTTTCATTATTTTAAAATATGACAGTTAGTTGTCTCCAAAAAGGTCATTTAATGAATGAACAATACTGACCTACAAGGATCTTTCCTTAAAACAAATGTTGGTTACTTCATTCCTGGACTTAGTCCAACAGACTATTTTTACGTACTTAATATATCCCTTTGAATTTGATATCTCAACTAGATTAATGATTTTCCTCGGGAGTAATCATCATCTTTGAGTCTCCTTCAATAATTTCCTTCAAGTAAGTAAATTAAGCAACAGTGTGATATATATATATAAAAACACAACAAACCAACAAAAAAACAAAACAAAACAAAACAAAAAACCCACACACTTATACAAAGGCAGGTTAAGAATTTCAGAGGAAAAATAATACTGAAGTTCAGATCAGGATGATCTGTGAAGGAATCAGCTACAGATTTGATTTGAACCAACAACCACAAGTTGTCTGCAAAGTAACCTTTGCAGACCTACCATTTATTAAAAAGAATAAATATTGAAAAAAAGGAACAAGTTAATTTCTTCAGTAAAAGCAGTTCTAACCAGTGTGTTGCATTTCCTTAATGAATAATACAGAAAAAGCAGTAGCTTTTGTAGACAACAATAATACTTGGATATATATCTTTACATAAAAGCCATACATACTACTTAAAGACATACGGGGGATGAAAAGTAATTGGGAGAGACCTAGACCCTCACGTGTCACAGTGTGAAAATACTATATAAAGTACCTCACAGAGATTCAAATTCTTATTTTACGAACACCAACAGTTCAGTTACAAAAACAGTTCATAGAAATATGCAAATAAACTTTGATATATATTCCAATAGTACCCACAAGCCTTGACAATTCAGTTACGCCTTTTTCAGTGAAGAAGCATGGGTTCTGTCACAACAGCTATGATAAAAATATAAATAGAAAGGTCTTTTAAGAAATGTACAGTGCACAGTTTAAAGTTTAAAATTTGGGTGGATCCTGAAAAAAAAAAGTAAAAATGGAAAGAGCAAATGGTGACACACATGAGATTCACGTAATAAATGAGCATAATAAATCAGCTGCCTCTCCTGTGTTGGCAGGCATCCTAGCAAACCTTGAACACTAAGGAGTAATTTCCAGTAGACTGCTCTATAATGCAATTTAGCATCAGGAAACAGCAAAGTATGATAACTGTCTCTGTGAAATGCAATAACGTAGTCACTTGGCTAGCATCACAGTAACAATGGTGAGTACCAAAGTCCACTTTGTAGCCATTTTGGGCAAAACAAGGCACAGAGATCTTTGGCATTGGCTCACACAACTCTCCAAGCAACCACTTCTTGGCAGAGGAATAAAGTGGTAAGTAATCAATACCCTGGTGTCAGAGGAAAACACCCCAAATGAACATGGACCTCAAAATTTGTATCTCAACAACGTCAGTGGCTCTGAAGGGTATGATTTCTGTTTTTTCTTTATGTAATTAAACCTTTCAAGACATTGTTCGGGCCTGTGTGTTTAGAGATCCTGATATACAAAGGTCCACTGATTTCTGCCTCCAGTAATCTCATACAGATGCTTTTCACACTCTTCAGGTCCCAGAAGGGACTTCTTTCAAGAGAAGGCCAATAAGCAGTAAGCTACAGCTGGAGGGAAATCAAAGGAAGTGGAGTTAACTAAAGCCCTGAGGGTAAGGTGGCAGTTCACATAACCTTTATTTACCCCCAACTCAAAAAAGAAGGAACAGAGAAATCATATGCCACCTTATCATACATCTCATGTGGCACATTTCCCTCCTCTTTCCTTTTTCCCACTCCCTTGAATGAAATTCACAATCCTACAAACAGAGCTGCAGGAATCTTTTTGCCACTTACTTGGAGTGTGAAGCTGCCTAGTATCCCAGCCATCACTACGACCTCATCTCTCAGGGAATAAAGCACAGGAGACAGCTCACACAGGATTTTAATTTTTTTTCCTACTCACCATGGGTATAGAAAATCGCACAGCTGTGGGGCTCCCTGCCGAACAGTTCAAAGCTCTTTACATATAAAAGGGAATTAAATTCTTATAAATCCTCGTAACTACCTCCCATTATATCCTCCACTGCATAGGAGTGGAGATTCATTATATCACTTCCCTAATTTTCTGCTCAAGGATAGTGTCGTCTTTGCCGGAGGTAACCTAGCCAGGCTATGATTGTCTAAATTGTTGTTCAGAGCACAGAGAAGAGTATTCAGAAGAGGCAACCAGAAAGGAAGAGCAGGTAGACTCTCATAATGAATATACCTAGAAAATGCTATACTGGATAAAGAAATGTACTCTGCAAAGTTTCTTTGGCTTCTGTGAAGAAGTATTGCCACAGACTCCCAAGTTCTGAAAACATCAAGAGTTCACAGGTTCTTAGCCATCAATGTAAAATCCCTTTTGTCTACTTTGATGACAGGTATGGATGAAGATTAGATAAAGCCCACTTAACCTATGTTGCCTTTCTTAGGATTTGGATTTTTGTTGTGTTCTTTGCTGTTTTCGTTTTGTTGTTTGTTTTTTTTTTCTGACCTGTGACATTAATTTGATTTGTTTGTTTTTGTTATGTTGCATTTTGTTTTGTTGAGTTTTCTTTTTAATCATAGATTTATCTGAGCAGAAATTCTGAAGGAAAGTTAACATTCATTACTACTATAATCAAATACGCAGGCTTACAAAGTACATGCTTGGTAATAGTTTACTATCCCTTTCATAGTTAAAACTTCTTTACCTGTCATGGACAAGATGATCGAAGAATATCTGCCATATCATCTTGACTGCTCCTCCAATTCCTTATATAACAGATACAATCTTACAAAAATATTTACTTACAAATAAATACAGTGCTATTTTCTGCAAAATTTTGTGGTGTCTTGTTTCATTCTTTAACATGTCCTTATTTGCATTAATCTTCCTAGTGTATGAACATTGTTTGGACTCCAGTGATCTCATAAACTGCATAAAATTTCAAACAGCTCAATCTCACAAGCAGTTTATATTCATCTCCCAACCTAACAAAATCTAAAAACCTCCAGTCTAAGAAATTAGCATGCCCTTACATTTTGCTGATTTACCACCAAATGTTTTAAATTAATGCCTTATTCTGAATTAAAAGAAGGTCATTGCAGATATAATTCTACTCCATTTCCATTAGGCTAATTAACAAAGGTCTTGATCAGATAGGACTTGCACCTTTGAAAGGTCTTTCTATCTGTTTCTATCTATGTGACTTAAAATAGAACATGTTACTAACAGACATGTAGGGATAACATAATAGCACAATGCAGTGAGGTAGAATTCCTGAAAGATTTGTCTGTCGCAGGTACCTTAGGTGCAATTAGTTTTGCTCTATTGTCTCAAGAGAAACCTTGCTTGACAACTGTGATTTATTACTAAGCACTGTTTTTTGATTCGTGGCAGGTGTTTGCTGCTTTGTTTTGTTGCCAGGCTTGCAGTCAGGAGGCAGCTATAATCGTAAAATGGAGTTGTCTAGCAAAAATTAAGTCAAATCAAATCAAAAATAAAAATATCAACTAATCACACTAATCACTAGATATTTTATAAAAATCAGCTATAATATAGATGGTTTTGGTTACCAATGCAGGGTTTAATAAGATTTTAATCAGGCAATCCAAGGTATGCCTTTTGATACTACACAGCCGGCTAAAGCATGATTTAAAAGATCATTGACTTCACAATTAATTTCTTTTATCTATTAACAGTGCAGAATATACTGGTTTACAAGTCTGTGAGATATATCTTTATAAAAAATATAAATTTCCTCATCAAATAGAAGCAGTTCTCTGTAAAACAGGTAACTTTTTGAAAAAAGTTACATCAACAACTAATTTCCTAGTTGACATCAAATAATACAAGACTGTCTCATCTAAGTAGGGACACTTAGAGACAAACAGCTAATGCAACGCACTCATTGTTTCGTAGAGACAAGAAACTCCATATAAACTGGAAGCTCATAATTTCCAATAAATCAACACCTCCTTTGAAATCATCACATCCCCATGTGCTTCTGAGAATCCCTGCAGAAAGGACTTCTCCATGTCCCTTCCAACCAGAATGGGCTACAGGTGCATTTTGTAGAAGACAACCGGAAATAAGTGAGGATACAAGCTTTTGAAACTATGGTCCAACAAATTTTCTGAATGCTACTAGGTATAATGAATAGGCCTAGATTTATTTTTCTAAGAGGAAAGAAAGGGTAAACTTTCAGCTACTATTCATAGCAGTGATGCCTTACTAAAAGGACAGGCTGCAAAAAAAACCAAAACTAATGGACAAGGCAGTAGAAAAGGTTTGTGGGTTTGGAAACAGCTGTACTACATCTGTACAGAAGCTACATGTTTCTTCTGTCCCTAAATGTCTTATCAGTAACCACACAAAAACCTCTGCCAACCTCTGAAGGCTTTTTTATAAAGGCCTCAATTATTAAGGTGCTAGTAGTTTTGTAACTTTATAACTCGGAACTAAGCACTGATAGTTACTGTTTTCTAGAAATCAGACTTCCTGGTTGCTCACAAAAGAATGGTTTCCAAGTTAGAGAAAATACTTCCTTCAAGTGTTTTGCACTGGATTTGTTGTACACAGTTACCCCGCTGATCTTTTTGGTTGCTTTATTTATCTTACCTAAGAAACATGTTTTACAAGACTTCAAGGTAAATGTTTCCAGTTCTGTGCTGTATTCCATGGCTGCAGTACAGAGATGTTCTGACTGAAATTGAAACACAGGCTGTGACCATTTTTTTATGGTGTTTTATGGTGTTACTGTGCAGTAGTACAGTTTCCTTGTGACAAATCATGTAAAACTAGTGAGGGAAGAAGAGAGCTGCAAATTTTGATAGCCCTTGATATTTTTTACTAAAATAAATCATTCTTTAAAATCTCTGATATTGCTTGTTCACCCAGTAGTTAAGAACTAACAGATGACAGGATTAAAAAAAAAGGCATTAAGAACCAGAATTATTCCAAAATTATTTCCTCTCTTCAGTTAAATAATATAAGAGCTTAATTTTACATCACCTGGTAATGACTTTTATGTTCAAATTAAAAAAACAAACAAACAAAAAAAAACAACCAAAAATCAACCCCAACCTTACATGTATGATTTGTTCAAGGGCTTCACTTTCACATACTACAGCAATGCATTATTCAGGCACAAACATACCAGTTTAGCTTCTACCACTACTGCAGAAGTAGGGTTGCTGTACTGCCAATTACATGAGCAACTTCTTATTGAAATTGTATGAACAGTTTAATTCTCGGGCTCTGTTTCTTGAGTATTCTGTTATTTTCATATCTTGTACAGGATTCTTAGAAAGATAAATATTAACAACTAATATTTCACAGTATCTATCTTGACAAGAGACATGCAGATTTAAATCTATGCAACATCAAAAAAAACACACTTTTTTTTTAAAGATCAAAGAGGAAAAAAAAAAAAAAAATCCCCAACACTTTAAGGCAAGGAGTAAGTGTCCTATAAAAAATTCAAACATAAAAACCCAACAGTAACAATTTATCATTCTTGCTGCCATAATAATCTCAAAGCAAGGGGGTATTTTAAACCTTATTCATAATTTTTGAGATCTTAGGTTTGGCAGCTGCAGTATCATATATCTTGGTTTTGAGGAGTAACTTAAATGAAGGTTCCTTACAAATAGCTCGCAGTATTTCAAAAATGAGTTGTATGTGTGAAATAAATCAGTACTGAAACAGTTATAAACCTACAGGTGACAGTTTACAAGAAAAATATAGAGTATATCTCCCTCTATAGACAGACTATACATACTGGCTTACAATCTACCTTTGAAGCCATCAAGAACTACAATTCAGTGCTTAGGAAATACAGGACTTCACGCATTTCTATGGTGCCTACCAGTCCAGAGAAGTCAATCCAGCTTGGGCAGGAGGAATCTTCTCCCTCTAAGTGAACACACACCTTCAGAACTGGCAAGGTGCAGCTAGCAACACAGTCACATATCCACACAGAGACCCTGAGTCAGCAAAATACATTAACACCTTCTCTCTTCTTCAGTAAATTCCTCCAGCTTCAGAACGACTTGAAGCTAATTACATCCATACCTAGCATGAATCAGTGATGCATATCTGCCTTCCTCCAGGCAAACACTGATTCTTTCCCACTCATTTGGTCCCACGCTCTTTGAGCCATTACCTGCTTTCACTCTGAGTCATGGAAACCAATAGAAGCTTTTCATGAACAAACATTTGCATGGAATCATACTGGAATAAAATAAAAATTATTGACAAATAAATAATATTAATTCATACCCTTCAAACACAGGCTCCTTTCTCTAACAGATCAAACTGCAAACCTCATGTGTCTTATTACAACTTGCACAGAGACAGCTATGCAGGAAGTTCGGGTGTTTTTTGTGTTTCTGCTTTTAAGCATTCAGAAATACACCCCGGAAAAGAGCCTTCAGAAAACAATCCTCATTTTTGCAGCAGGAAAAAATGTCTTGTCTGACTGCAATTCCACTGTAAGCAATGACAGAGGGAAAAGATTTATTTGCTGGATTTAACCATGAGTTAACCTAAAAACAGGAGGCCGAGCCTGAACATTCAGTGCTGAAAACCAGCATAATACAATATATCTGACAGTTAAAGTCATATGCAGTTTCGGACAAATAAATAGTAATCTAGTAGATACTTAAACTGGTCAACTTCAGATGGTATATAAGATACTGACTTCCTAGTGAATCTACCAAGGAGATGTGAAAAGCTGTTTATTAGTTTTGAAACATGTATTTTGGTTAATTTCTTTTGTGGTTGGAGACATTATGTATGAAGGTTGACTTAGAGGGCTTACTATACATACTGTGAGATGCCTCGGTGATATTTAAGGTCCTTTGGTAAACAATTGAGATATAAAAGAACATTCAAAATAGCGATAATTATGTCTCTCTAGAAAAGAGTACTTAAAAACCTTGTTAATGTCTACAAGAACATTAATCTAGGCTCCCTACTTACAGTGTTATTATATCAGCATTAACATATCACTTTAAGAAAACTCAATTCCCAGCTTTGGAGGATTAGCACTAGCTACAAGAGATTCAAACACCTAGAGATTAATTACAACAGCAATTTTAATAAAGTTGATCTTTCAATTCAAAAGAAATCTGAGGTGCAACAAAATTTAGAGATGAATGGTATCATTTTAAAAATCCAAGTAGGAATCAACACTGACGATCAACACAACAGTGCCTCATTGCTTAGGCGACAACATAGAAACTTAAAAGAAATGTCCTAAATATTGTATTTACTATTCCATTCTGTCAGTTTAACAAAGGAAGTAACATTTACTTAATCAACCTTTGTCACAAATAACTGACAAGATGCAGAAGACAAGTATGGTGACTGACAAAGAAATTAGAGAATGTCATCTAAGTTGAACCTGACATGACTTCTGACTAAATTCTTGCAAAGGATTTCCAGGATCTTTTTTCCATTTAACTGTTCATGAAAAGATTTTACATTCTATTTGGTATGTAATAAAATTAAACTCTACACATTTGCATTACTGAAGATTTTCAAACTGGCACGTAAGAATACAAATGTGAATATCTTTAAAAGGGTTATTTAGTAAAAATGCTAAACATCACATTGGAAAAAAGGCTATCACTGTAATTCCAGTTACTAAGCACTATAGCTGCACTAGCCTTTTCCTCCTTTAGTCACTGCAATTATGCCATGTATTTCAATTCCCTGTATTATAACAAATATTTTTTTAAAGTAAAGGAAGGGACAGTGTGTGCTGTACAATGGCCATGGCATAAAGGAAAGGCCTGTTCCTGACCACCACGAATTTCTGGTTTAACTAATGCTTACTGTTGATGCTATGGTCATAATAAGCTGGATTTTGAGCTCTCATGGGGCCTGACAGCACCAAAAGAAGTTTAACTCATTTGGTCATCCACTGAGGATGAGATGGGTACTTATTTAAGCCTGTGTGGAAATCTTTGTTCATATTATTTTGAACCATGGTGGTAAGCACTGAAATATATACTTTGTCATTTACATGACTATCAAAAGTCTCTTAGTGTTTCACTTGAGTAAGAGATGTTGGAGCAACAGATTTGTGGGAGAGAAAGTTTTTAAATGTATTCTGAAAATGCCTGAATCAAATGCCCACTGAGGTCAAAGGGTGTCAGGGGAACATGCAGCTTCAAAACATGAATATTGTCTGCATAAATGTGTTTTGTATCACAGTACAGTTTTCTAGCAAAAGTTATGTCAACAGAAGCAATATAATTTGACTCTAGGATTTGAGCTACCTTGTGTTCACAGAGTCAAAGTTGCTGAAGGAAACTTAAATTAGTATTTCAGTTGATTTAGTAGGTCTCAAAATTAATGTTGTGTGGTTAATTAATGTGTGTAAATAGTCAAGAAGCAACTTTCTGTAAGTCAGATTTGTATCACCTTACTATTGCATGTGTTGGTCTGTGCTGGCCAAGCTATTCCATCTCTCAATGGCAAAAGAGCTAATGTGTCACTGACCAAACAGTAATCACTTCCTATTCAACACTGCATTAAAAATATTTAGCTTCTTGCTGAAATGAATATGACTTGACACTAGTATTATGATCTCTTTAGCTAGGGCTGCCCTTGTTTATTGAGTTCTTTTCTTCAGAGAAAGTACAAAACCACTGGTTTAGCCAGCAAAAGGTACAGAGCATGGTAGTTCACTCTATAAGGACATAGTCTGTTGGGAATTTTCATACCATGATGAAATATACTGCACTGTGTGATGTTTTTTTTTGTTATCATGGCTACAGAACTACTAACTGGGCTATTGCTTATGGTGTTATCTGGAAGAAAATTACAAATGTCATCTAGGTGCATATTTTACCTCAAAAAAGGTATCCAGAAAATGCAGAAGAGACAATTTGCTAATATTAAGGTATGAAGAAAACCCTCTAATGGCAAGCAGATAATCTGCATGCAAAGATTGGCTTATAATTTAGAGAAAGCAGGAAAAGAAAGTAATTTGACTAAAAATCTATGCCAGTGCCAAAATTTTTCTTCACTGAGAAAGCAAGGGAGGAATGTGATCCTTTCACATTTCCTTAAAATACCAAACCAGTCCTCCTCCTCTCCTTTTCTCTTTTTCTTCTGTTTTCATTTTGTCTCTCTGCTTTGCAGTTTACATCTGAAATAGCATCGGCTACAGCAAGCAACAAAAATACATCTGTTTAGAACAAAATATAATGATTTCTGGTTAAGGGAGATGTCCAGTCACTGACCTAGTAAAGGGTTTTTTTATTGCTGATCTTGGTTGGCATTCTCATAAGCTAACTAGGGAAATACAGTCCTGATGAAACTACTACAGGGTAGGTGCAAAACTCAGTGGTAACTACAGACAGGTGACTGCCTGCCCATGAAAATGAAAAGATGCACTGAGCAGATTTTTTCAGAGATCTGTTTTAGGATGAGGGAGGATGAGTACCTGAGAGTACCACAACCACACAGCTACAGGACTAGAAACAGCTACTTGTATTTCAACCTTTCAGAAAAGAGTCGACAATAGCATGAAAAAAGAAGGTAAACAACCTATTCAGGTGTATAAACAGGTGGTTAGGAAAGAAAATCTGAAAGAATGGGGTTAGTGTAAAGAAAAGAAAATAAGAGGGAGAACAATGATAACGGTTTCAAATACAAAAGGCAGCTGCAAAGAACAGAACAATCTTTTCTCCATGAACAATGAATTATAGATTTAAAGCACAGCAACACTGATTCACGTTAAACACAAGAAAAAGGTTCTTGGGTAAAGACATTCACAGGAATAGCATGTCTGGGGGCTGTTCTTCATGAACAGGACAAAGTTTTCTTAGAAATCATTTGCTGTCGGTAGGGTCTAGACATGCATACTGTGGCTGATCTGAATTTGAGTTTCAGCCAAGCGATTAGGAAGGACTCTCAAAACCCTATGAAATCTAAGTGTGGAATGAGCAGATCTTACAGAAGTTTTCCTAACATCAAAAGTGCCTAGTAACACCTCCAGAATTCATGGTTTCCATATACTTCACTGCCACCAGAAAAGAGATTATATTTCAAAGACACTTGTTCTAAATGAAAACCCAATGCTGAGCATCCTCCTGAAGGATTAGAAGATTGAGTGCATCCGCAAGAAGCATGTAAATTTCCTCAATTCAATCCTGTGACACCAAAGCCATTATGATCCTTTGACCGCTTCTGATGAGATCCTTCATTTTCCTTTAAATTTTCCATAACACATCTGTCAGTGCTTGAAGCATTTTCACCTGGTCAGAACCACTAGATCATATATGATTAGATCATAAAGGGATTAACAGATTTATATACTTTAAGGACAGAGACATTATTGTAACATAGTCTGATCCTCACCTACAGGAAGGAAGGAAGGAATCAAACATAACTGGGAAAAGCACGTGCTATTAATATGACACAAAACTAAAAGCTACCTGCTACATGTCATGGTTTAGGGTCAGGGCAGCCTGCTGGGCCTGTAACAGATGCTCTATGTTAATCCCCCACCCTCCCAAAATGGGAAGAGAAAGGGAATAAAGGAGGAAGATTTATCAAATAGAAAAGGAAACTAGAACAGCTTTAACGAAAATAATAAAAATAGAATATATACAAATATATACAAAACCAGTATTGAATCTAACACACACACACACACACCCAGTGGCAATTATGTCACCATCACCACTGATGCTGTGGAGCAGGCACCGGGAGAGTCCCCAGCTAGGCCCAGTGGCAGGGAATCGTGTTAGATGGAAAACGATCTGCCGATCAACAGTCTTCAGAACAAACCAAAATGCATTCAGTTTGCCTTAGGAAGACCAACACTAACATCAAATAAAATCCAGACTATACATATACAATGTATCCTCAGAAGTGCAGGGGATGGGGGGAAATGAGGTTATGGTATTGTGCAGTCACCCACTTACCCCCCCACCAACCAGCCAACAGTCACTCACTAAAAAACATCAGGTAGTTTAATAGAAAAAACCTTCTAAAACAAGTGGAAATCACTGTATTCCTTTTATTTTTTAAGAACCCTTTTTAGATATTAAAAAAAAAAAAAAAAAAAAAATCCTCCAATTTTCTGGGTTTTTTTATACCATACAATTATTGCCTTTTTCATAAGGGACCATTTCTTTCAACAGGCCATCATTCCAAAGTATGATACCAAATATGAGGAAAGGCAAAGAAAAAAAATCAAAATACTCCAACCAGGATTGCTGAGTAAGTCCCATTTGCTCACTGAAAATTAAAATTAGTTTTTTCACCTGCTGTCCCTACAAACACAGATGCTATCCAGAATAGTGGTTAGCATCAATAATCCAGCATCACCAAATTAGCATGAAATTAAGTATATTTGGAAACAAATATTACAGTTCACAAAATGAAAGACATGACAGAAAGAAGTTTACATGTAAAATGAGATGCCTACCAACTCCTACAAGTTTCATTAATGCTAAGTATTGTCATATGCTTTCATATCCATTCAGGATGGCTTAAGTTTAGATCTTTAGAACGCTTTCATTATCATTTTATATCGATATATTTTTGACACTCTGCCATTACACTTAAGTGTGTTTCTTGCACTATTTTTTTTTACGTGTGTTTTATTTTTTTCTTTGTTTCCTCAATCCAACAAAGCCAGACAATACCACGTTAGGATTGTCTGCTTATTTCAGAGAAGGTGTAACATTTGTCAGCATGTCTGCTACTCAGCTGAAATTGCTTTCTTAACACTATTCACAGCCTTACTCAGTGGGACATTTGCATCTTTTTCCCCATTTCTGTCCAACAGCAGGTATAGCCACTAAGTGCAGTTAAGATATTGATTGGATTTCTCCACATTAAAAAATCAAAATAAAAAAGAGCAATAAAACTGTAATTTTCAAGCAAGCATTCATTTTTAGGATATCTGATTCTGTATACCTTTTTGTTAGTGAACTACCAAAAAAGTTCCCACTGAAGCAACTGCATTGTTTGTAAGACAAATGGAGGTATAGTTTCTTAGAGAAACTTAACAAATACTCTCCCTAAAGGAAGTAAGAAAATGTTGAAATTCTATGATAATGTGTAAGAAATGTATAGTCAAAGCACAGGTTTTCAGTAATAAAGTGTCAGAATTTTGTACATAATTTTACAAATGAAAAATACAAGAATTTGCAGCTTAGGAAGTGAAATAAAACTAAAAAAAGAAAAAACAAACAAACAAACAAAAACAACAACAACAAAAAAAGGTAAAAGTGAATAAAGAGTTCCACTGACTTGTGTGGTTTTTAGCTTAATCATCAGATATTAAAACTGCAGGCTTCTAAAATCAATATTGCAGTTAAATTTTAGAATATCTACACCGTAGCAAGTCACAGCTTAGAAGTTAGAATACCCCACAAACTCCATTTCACACTATTTTCAAACAACATATTGGCTCTACAAAGAAAGCCACATCAATATCATTGTATACTGACTTATATTTGAGACACTATCAAAGACTGTGGTGATTCTCCCTCTACTAACTAATCTCAGAGTGTACATATGGTAATTAGGTTTCTAACTCGGATGTTTTTCTAACTTGGATGCTTCTATGAAGTCAAACTGAGACAAATTTAGAGGTGGGTTGTTATGGAATTTTTTCTGTTTTTTGGGTTGGTTTTTTTTGGCTTTGCTTTTAATGTCAATTTAATGGATAGATTTTCATTTATACTGAAGGTTCTGTATATCTCTATGAATTCCTTCACCTGTTCACCAGAAGGCTTTTGAGATTTCAGGCTTTAAATCAAGATTTAAGAGGAACTTACATATAGGAACGGTAGCACCTTTCAACCCCAGTTGTCTCTGAGGAATTAACAGACCAAAAGGAAATTGTTAGTGCCTAAAACAGGCTGAAAGGTTGCAAAACTGCCAGGGAAAATAATGTATGTTGGAATAAACATTATTGTTTCAGTCACAACAGATCAGGTAAGTTGTGCAACATATTGGAAGAGATATATATTAGATATTTATGAATCCAAGTGCAAAGATATTAGATAGATATTAATCCAAGTGCTTGCTTTAATTAGTAGTTGACTGCCATATGCTTGGCACTGCAGGACAACTGTGAAGCTCAATTAAGTATAAACTAGTACCAATTGCATGTCGTTTGTTCTCATTGCATGTTAACCAGCAACAAAGCACCCTATGGAGAGAAGTAATTATTCCTTCCCTAAGAGGTAATCAGGTGGGACAATGCCTGAGTAACATCCAATTCATACTATGTTTACATTATTATCAGGGTCTCAAATGCATTGGCTAATGCAGTTAAAAATATTGTTATTATTTGAGAAACCTCTGGTTGCAAAAACATGATCATCCTTGGAAACCATTAAAAAGCTTCAAGTGCTTACTCTCACCAGTGTAATCTGACCATGCATTAAACAACATGAACCATATTTGTCATATACACAAAACCACAGCCCTCTGTTTTCCCAAGAATATCAAGAAATATCCCGTATATAACAACAAGCCCTTTGTAATTTTGAACCTGGGACTCCACAAAATAGTTCTACTCCAGAAAGCATTGTTTTAGAACTGGCATAACTTTTGTTATCCCTCAATGATTATCCTCCACCTACAAGTCAAAAGATGAGCTTTGAGTTTGATTCATGGCAGAGCACCACATTATCAATATATAGGAGAACAAATTGCACCTTATATCACACCGAAAGAAGACAGGTGATCTACAAACTTAATTCTCAGTTATACCAATAGACTATATCTTAGGTACTGATAAACCTAAATTTGTAAGGGGTTGGGTTAGAGATTGATGATTCAGTCCTCAATAATTTACAATTCAAATTTTTCCACAAAAGCAGTGTTTCCAAATTCTTTAGGACACACATCCAGGTGCCTAGTATTGGATTCACCAAGCTTATTCTAGGTACCCCTTGGAAGTAGAGTATTGAGAAATATTCAGTTAGCATCTTTTATAAACAATCAATCAATACTGTGTACTTAATTTTAAAAAAGCTTTGAAATTCCAGTCACAAATGTTTCCTTAAAATGTCCGTTGTCTGAAGATAAAGGAAAAGCCTCTTACCATTTAATTTATTAAAAAAAGAGAATTGTAACACAGAGTTATATGGCTGCTCCACTCTGTGGAGGAAGAAGGGCAGGTACCAGTTCAGATATGAACCTGCTTACATCAACATCTTGATAAATGATCTGTGAAAAGGGCTGACTTGTAAAGATACAAATTATTCAGGATCATCAAAATATAAGCTGAATGTAAAAACTTGCAAAGGCCTTTGCAATGCTGGTGGGGCTAAGAGCTAATATAGTGGCAAAAGCAGGAGCAGATGAGAGTCAACATAAAAAAGTGCATAGTAACACACGCAAAAAAATAACATTAACATTGCATCTGAAGTGATGGGCTCTACGATACCAATTCAGAGACATCTTGTCATCCTGAGCCCTTTGAAAATTCAAAGCTCTACCAAAGGGCAAATAATACATTTGCAATTGCTTTAAAAGAAATATCAATCACCAGTGTTAGTATACTGCTGCTTCAGTCATTGTAAGCTTAGTTCTGATCACTTCATACAATAAAAACATGCTAAAGTACTAGAAGAGGTACAGTAAACAGCAAAAAAAAAAAAGTGATCTGATGTGGGAAAAAAAACATATAATTGAAAAAATACAAAGAGGAATATGCTAACAAAGTGTTGAAAGATGTGCAGAAACTAAGCTGGAACATAAATGCTAGTTTGCCCATAAAACATCCAAATGGAAAACTTCTGAAATGAGTGCTGCTATAGGTATCAGTGACCCCCACCCCTCACATTTGTCTACCTCTATTATCTCACAACCTCCCCACAAAGGTAAAAAGTAGCATCATTTCTATCTAGAAGTGAAAGGAACACAAGACTTCAAATTGGTATTTTTAAAGGCCATCTTTTGCATATAGGGATATACTGAGGTAAGAGGCTGGGTCTGCACAGTGTAGTCCATCAGGAGCAGTCAATAAGAGGCAATGCAACCCCCCAGATGACCTATTTATACACCTGAAGTTACATTTTTGATGTAAATATCTACAGTACGATCAAAAAACTTGCCATTGCCAACATTTCTAGGTTCAAGACAAGAATGTAAACCAGCTTGGGCAAAAAGCATTAACCACTCATTAAAACTCAGCACTCAAAAGCAAAAACACAACAAATGAGAAGGAAATAGATGACTGAGAGCAGAAAGAAATATGTGATAGAATTGAAACAGCAGGTACATCAGTAGCAATGAAATACATAAGTCAGGCCCCGTGAATAGACAGCAATATATTAACTGAGAAGCTAACCCCGGCCTTTGCTTCTTGCCTCTATCCACCTATAGCACACAACTGGTTCTACAGATGGGTCAGCAGTAGTGTGCCTGCAGTTTGTCAGTGTATCCGCCCTTTACAGCTCTTCCACTCATGTACACACGTGTAAAGTCAGCCACTCCTCAGCTGAACCCTGTGTTGGCACAATAAAGGAGATGGAATGATGGATGTATGGAGAAAGGAAGAGGAAAGCTGGGAAGAAAGTCACAATTATTGATTATAAATGCATCTGCTCAAGAAAATGTCATGTAATAGTTTTTAAGGCTTTTTTTTTTTTTCTTTTTCAATCTCTTTATTTTCCCTCTGAGGGGGAAGGCACTTAAACAGATGTTTGACCTGGACAGCTTTCCAGATCCATCTTAAAAACTGATGTGGTGCTCTCTATGTTAAGAATGGTCATTCTGCCCACAACAACACAACTACGAGCACTGAGGATGCGGTTTGGGCACTTGCTGGTACTCGGTAAGTCATCTGGAGAACATGATAACTCAACAGCTACCTCTCTGAATCAAAACAAATGATCACTGACACCTTAGAAACCCTTAGCTATTTATGCATGGCTGGAGATACAGCTGATGCTTGTTCCTATTCCTTAAACTGAGAATGAATTTGTCTGGCCTAGAAACACACAATGATGTTTCTAGATCATGTGTCATTTGAAATATATTTTCATTAGATCAATTCTCACCCAGGAAAGTGTTGACTAATGTAGTCAAGCTGTGTGCACAATACACCACTTTCTCTTTCACTGAGTAATGGATGAAAACATTGGAAAGGTTTATTTTAATCCCTGAACTTCCCTATTAGCTAACTTTGTTTCTCTTACTCTCACATCTTCCCCTGCCAGCTACTACTAAATCTAATTTGTCTCTCTCCATAGGCATAAACCAGGATTTAAGGTAGCAGGGATATCAAATTAAGATGACATTCTCACAGTTCTCAAAATTACTATGCAGCTGGATTAAAATTTCATTGCTCATGAACTGCTCAGTTCATGAAATACACTACTGCAATATTTCTCTATCAATCCAATCAGGTGGTAGAGCTGCCTGAAAATCTTTTGCTAGGAGAGTCTTATGTTGCAATACTGACTCTACAGTATCTAAACTCTCTACAGCACAATGCTGACTCCGTAAAAGCTCTGATATAAGACAAATGATTTTCTGATGCCTCACATTTCCACAATCCCCTGACTGCGGAGATAAGCAGCTTTGGCATTGAGCTGAATGAGCTCTCCAGATACCAAGCTCCCATCTGGGCATATTCTGAGAAAGGACAAAAATTTCCACCTATTTCCTGTCTGTGGAACAGAAATTCCAGTGGCACAGCTCTGGGGTGATGATGACTCAGAAAAAATTAATTGGGACCTGAAAGATTAGTTATAGTAACAGTTAAGAGCAATAAAACTTGTTCAGCAGTATATGAATGGGCATTCAAACAAGTGAAAAGAAGCAATAGTGTCTCTAGAAGTTACTGAAAATAGCTAGTTCCAGAAAGGAGAGAAAGACTAGAAACTCTTGGCTACTCTCAGTCCAGTAAGACTTTTGTTATTGACTTTGAAAATGATTTATTTTTTCCATGGTGAAAAGACTTTCATTAAGATTTGCAAAATTTCAGATGTACACTTCCAGTTCTGAACTGCCAAAAGGAAGGGAAAGAGTTTACAACAGGCTTAAGTTACCAAAAAGTCAGGAGAAAATAAATAAATAAATAAATAAAATCCTTTGCAACATGCTCCCAATTGAATTAATCTGATAGTGTAACATCAGCAGAAATGCACATAAGATACAACAGAAGCACAAGCAGGGAAACTTGACTCGTAAGACATCCATATCAAATTCAGAAATATTATCTTTCATACTGCAAATATACATCAGCAACAAAAGGATGACAGGGGAAATGGGGCAGAATTGCTGCTGCAAAAAGACATGGAAAAGGTCAAGTTACTCCATGTCTGCTTTGCCTTGGTCTTTAGTGGTAAGATT
The DNA here is from genome assembly GCA_027560015.1 of Chloroceryle amazona. Classification (NCBI taxonomy): domain Eukaryota; kingdom Metazoa; phylum Chordata; class Aves; order Coraciiformes; family Cerylidae; genus Chloroceryle; species Chloroceryle amazona. The sequence goes on from JANHFX010006617.1 coordinate 87,986, forward strand.
TGCCTTCAGAAATCACAGGTCTCTCAGATCAGTGGAAAAGTTTGCAGCAATGAATATTTACCCACTGTGAAGGAGAAGCACATCAGGGAAAATTTAAGTAAACTGAGCATACGTAGGACCTATTTGTGGTCAGTACTCACAAATGTTGTGGAGCTCGTCGATGATGTTGTGAGGCAACTCCTGAACATCTTTGAAAGGTGGTAGCAACCAGGAGATGTTCCTGAGACTAGAAGAGAGATGATGTCACCTTCAGAAAGAGCATGAAAGAGGATCTGGGGAACCACAGGCTAGTTGTCTTCACCTTTATCCCTGGGAAGGTGTCAGAGCAAGCAATCCTACGAGCTATTGCCAAACACAGGAAGGATTAGGAGGTAACTGAGAGTAGTCAGCAAGGCTTTATGAAGGAGAAATCATGCTCAAAAAAGCCAGAATCCTGCTCTGATGACAGTACTGGCTTGATGGGCAATGGAAGTGCAGTAGATAGTGTTTATCTCTACTTCAGTAAGGCATTTGACAATTTCTACTGTAACATCCTTATAGGTAAACTGATGATGCACGGGTCAGGTAAGGGGCCAGTGAGGCGTGTCAAAAAGTAGTTGAACTGCTGGACTCAGAGGGCTGCAATCAGCATTAAAAATTCTAGCTAGTGGGAAGTCACCAGTGGTGTACCCCAGTAGCTGATACTGAGATTAATACTGTCTAATATCTTCTGCAGTGGCTTAGATGATAGGACAGAGTGAACCCTCTCTTAGGAAGTCTGCAGATGATTCAAAACTGTGAGGACTGGTTAATGCAACAGATCAGTGTTCTAGACATGCTGGAGAAATGAAAAGGAAGAGCAACCTCATTAACTTTAATATGGGGAAAATAAAGTCACGCACATGGGGAAGAATAACGTCAGGCACAAGCACAGGCTGGGGCCCAAGCAGCTGGAGTGGAAAACAGCTTTACAGTGAAGGACCCAGGGCACCTAGTGGATCGCAAATTGAACATGAACCAGTAATGTGTCTGTGCAGAAAAGAAGGCCAAAAGCACCCTGGGATGACTTGAAGCATCACCAGCACATCAAGGGAGGTCATCCTTCCCTTCTACTTAGCAATGGCGAGGCTTCTCTGTCCAGGTCTGGGCTACCAAGCAGAAGAAAGAGTTGAACATACTGGACTGAATCCACTGAAGGGCCACAAAAAATATATAAGGTATCAGAGCATCTGATACATGGGGAGAGAGTGAGGGAGATGGTATTGTTTACCTCGGAGAACAGAAGGCTCATAGGGGATCTTATCAATGTGTATACATCACGGTGAACAGTAACATGAAGCAAGACTCTCCTCTGTGGTGCCCTTGACAAGGCAGGAGCCACCGGACATAAAGTGGAAAAAACAAGAAATTCCATTTGAACACAAGAAAAATGCTGGTTTACTGTAAGCATGACTGAATAATGGAACAAGTTGCCCAAAGAGATTGTTGAGTTCCCATCCTTGGAAATATTCAAAATCTGTCTGGACAGAATCATGAAAAACCTGGTTTAGCTGACTCCTTTGAGCATATGAGGTGTACTAGCTCACCTTCAGGGTCCCTCCCAACCTGTGATTCTGTGGTCACAGAATCCATGTAATAGTGCATATCTTTCTTTGAAGCAATCTAGATGAAAAATTGTTATCTGTTCTACTCGGAAAGGCCTAAACTCCTTAAAAGCAGAGAAAGAAGTTGTAGGGTAAAAAAACAGGGAACACTTCTGATGCTCCTTGATCAGACTGAAACTTCAGTACATTAATTCATTTTAAACACATTTTGAGCATTTAGTTACTACAGCAGTGAGAGCTCCAAAAATAAACATTTACCCACACTTAAACTCTTTGCAGAACAGGATTAAAATAGTTCAAATACCAGCCCAGATGGCTGTTTGAGAACTAAACCTATAAAGGGTAACATCTGATTTACAACTAAATTAATGCAAGATAGTTTATTCAAATCACATTTTAAAAGCTCTCAGAATAGTGCAAGTGTTCCAATTGTAATTCACATGGGTCTATTAATTGTTTCTGCAGATAAAGCATGCTCCTGTAAAGTCTAGTCTGAGACATCTTCACCTAAATAGAGAACAATGAGACAAGCTGCCTCCAAGTAGTCAGCTTACTCTGTCCCTGCTAAGTTCTTTTATTTTAAAAATTAAATTATATTCTACCCCTGAGTTTTTCCACTTACTATGACTTCATGTTTTCATAAACTTCTTGCAGTTCCATTGCTGTATACAGTGTGGGAATAGAGTTCCCTAAAGCACAGAACTTGATACATTATCTTATTTTTAGCTTAACTTTTATAAAAAAAGTAAAAAAAAAATTAAAATCCAACTTTTCCAAGCACCAACATGTCTAAAAAAGGAAACACACACAGGTTCAGCAAAACTTTTTCTATGAACTTCCAAGCATGAGAGAATTTTGAAAATCATCTGTCAAGTTAATTTCCACACTATTTTTGCTTCATTTCATGACCAGTAAGTACACTACAGATAATTCGCTGATAAGTCATCACATGACATAGGCATTGAAAATACAAACAAGAATAGATATCCTTTTCTATCAAAGACCAACCTGAGTGCACAGTTGAGTTTTAACTCACTAGCCATCTGCACCAATTTCACGTAAGTCCGTGATCATGGATGAACAAGGTGAAAGTATCAAGGCCAAGCTGAAAGCTGTGGAAGGCAGACAGTAGTGGGTACCTGTACAGCCTTTCTGCAGAACCAGGCATACACCAGCAGCAAAGGAATGGACCATCTGCTTTCTCATGTGGTGGCCAGTGTCAGACGACAAAAAAAATCCTGGTTCCTTATTACCAGGATCCCAGTGGCACTTGCTGCAAAGGCAGGTGGCATCTGTGGGCAGTCTAAACTTCAGCTGTTGTTACAGCTTGTAGATGTCAGAAGACTGAATCTCATGTGCCCCAAGATATCAAAGTTAATGTGCTGTTCCCTGATGCAGGAACTTCCACACCTGGCAAACACAGCCAGGTAGAGGAGCACGATTTAATTATTATTTACTAAATGAGTAATAACAAAAAAACCTTGTTTGTTTATTGTCAGTGAAGATTGTTGAAGTGTCAGGTTTTTAAATGTTACTCAGTATCATTAATTTGTTCTTCCTTTGATAAGTCTGCTTAATACCACGTAGGTACATCTAGAAGAAGCACAGATCAGCATTTTAGAAAGACAAAAATTGTGATCCTAACCCCCTCACTTCCTAACAATAAGAGAGCATTAAATGAAATGAGCCTGAATTTGAGACAGTTTTGTGCTCCAGTGACTTCAAGCATGACTCTTCAACTTTAAAAATAAAGACATTTTATAGATGTTTAGGTACAGATTTACAAATTTAACTTAAGTCATCGATTTTTCAGGTTTTGCCCATTTCTCCTTGTTCTCTATTGTTTGCAATGATTGCACTGTGGAAATGCAACAACTTACACAGGAGAGGCTGAAATCATGGTAGCGCAATTAGAGTCTTTTTCAGCTAATATAGTCTTTTCATGTTAATTTTTTTTTTTTTTCAGTTCTCATAGCATTATGCATAACAGATTTAAAGATGGGCTTAGATGAAGGTTAGTCTGTATAAGAAAAAAATTATGTGAGAAGCAACACAAATATAATGGGAGAGATTAAGAAAAATACTGCAAAAGAAAAACAATCTTTAGACCTTCATAATTACCAGAACATGAATAGAAGTGAGGTCAGGTAAATACATGGAAATATTCCATAAAAGACTTCATACAAATCTAGGAAGGTCAAGTGCGATGTGGTTAGATATACCTGACAAATGAAAACACATTGAAGCTGGCTGGAAATCTGTTCAGAAGAAGAAATGAGAAAGATATTTTAGTATGACAAGCACCACCAAAAGCTACTATTATGGAGATTTTCATTCTTTAGATGGGAGGATGATCCATGTTGCTAAGAGGTACATACAGATATAAGCCATGTAGAACTTTATCATCCTTACAAAAAGCTTTATGCCAGAAGCAGGAGAATAAACTCTCTGCCTTATGTCCAAATCAAATCTGTTCTTGTGGCAGAGGTACTCATTTGAAACATAACCTAATAACAAGGTATATGTAAATTTTGCTGTTCCAATACATAAAACTTGCTAATCACAAAAATAACGAGTCTCATCATCACTGATTTCTCCTGTTGTGGGAAGCAACCAGAAGACTGCAGTTACCTGCTACTGCTGGGAAAAGTGAAACATAGCAAGTTCGGGAGCAGGGCACAGTAAGCACAGGCTAAGTGCCAAAGTACAAGTCTCTTGCATTTGAGATATTCTAGGTTATTCTAGATAACTGAGTATGGTTAAAAGAAGCACAAACAGTTGCTTCTAAGAGGCCATGTCACCTGAGTAAGTGGCCTTAAGAAGACCGAGGTTTTCAATCAACATTGCCAAGCATACACAGATGTACTTTTCTCAACTCTGTCTCTCCATGATGACAACAGATAGCTGAGGACGGGGCTCTAGGAAAATGCACACAGACTGAGCTGTACTTCTTCCATTAATACTAATGAGACTTACACAGCTTAAATCTCCACGGTATGCACTGAAAAGGGGCTTCCTAGACACTCTGGATTGTTGCGTTGGCTAGGGGGAGTTTTCTTACCTTCCAGAAGTGATTGGATCCACAGTACAGAGAACTAACCATTCATCCAAGCTCACTCTAAATCCCTTTCTGTCTGACACCAATGCCTTTTGTCAGAGTTCCTAATAATTCATAAGCTATACCAGGTCCAAAAATGAAACAAGGCTTGGGAATACCTACCTACATGAAGCTTTGGTTCTAGAGGTAGCAAGAGAACATTTATCACCTGTTTTGCCAAAGATTCATATAAGTAGTAATCCCTGAAGAAATAGGAAAATATCCAGGTCTGAGGATGGCCCTGTTCAAGTTCATAAGAATAAAATAAATGGATCTGTAAGATGAAAATAAAACCTTCATTGTCTCTTCAAGAACAACGTTAATATGGTAAAGCAAAATAAATTTATTTTCCCTGTGGTTGTTGAGTAAGTAAAAATGGCCTGGCTAACACATAGCAGTATTCCAGAAATGCATCTGCTCTTGTGGAAGTTAAAAATAGCTTTTTAATTTGTGTGAATTTCTCTGAACAGCAAAAGAAAGAAAATCAATCTTAAAAGAAAACAATTAAAAACAGAATAGAAAAAAACTTTACCTGGCATATACTGCAGGAAAACTCTTCACAGGGTGATTACAAAAGACAATTATCAGAAATGCTGGTGCTAAAAATATTAATACAGAATGTGACATAATATCCTATCATTATTAAACTGTCAGGCAGTTGCCTGGAGAGAAGCTTAAGAAAAATTTAGAACTAAATCCATTATTTTCAATGCACATATTACCTTCTTTAAAGTAGTCTTGAAAACTTTGCTAAAAGCCAGTTCCATGCATTTATGGACAAATTGATTTTTTTTTTAGCAATAATTGTGCTACCATACTTAACCCACAAGGACAGGGAAATCTAGTGCAGAGACTAGCATTTATTCACGTATCATTTGTTCCATATTAAATCTGATATTGAAACAATTAGGTGCATGTGCTATTGAAATTACTTAACTAAAGAAGTGAACAGGAGGGGCAAATCTACAGTTGGATGGTTTGCATCTTTGCACTATAACTGTTGACATTTCATGTTGACATTTTGAGTTTGCAAAAAAAATAACAATGGAAATTAAAATAAGGGTCTTCATCCAAGATTTTTTTTTTATGGAACATGTACTGAACAACTACATTTCTCATTACGTATCATGATTTTGGCTGCTATTTCTCTTTCCTTTCAAATGACATATCTCATAGAGTCATAGAACGATAGGGGTTGGAAGGGACCTCTGGAGATTGAGTCCAAACCCCCTGACAATGCAGGAACACCTAGGGCAGGTAACAAAGAAACAGATCTAGGATGGTCTTAAAAGTTTCTAGAGAAGGAGACCTCACAACTCTGGGCAGCCTGTTCCAGTGCTCCATCATTTTCACAGTGAAGAAGTTTCTCCTCATGTTGAGGTGGAACTGCCTGTGTTTCACCTTCCTAATGTTACTTCTTGTCCTACCACAGGGCACGACTGAAAAGAGATTGGCCCCTTCTACTTGGCACCCACCCTTCAGATATTTGTAAACATTCATAACATCCCCTCTCAGTCTTCTCATTTCCAGGCTAAACAGCCCCAGTGCTCTCAGCCTTTCCTCACAAGAGAGATGTTCCAGTCCCTTCACCATCTTCATAGCTCTCTGTCGGACTCTTTCGGGTATTTCCCCGTCTCTCTTGAACTGGGGAGACCAGAACTGAACACAGTGCTCCAGATGTGGTCTCACTAGTGCAGAGTAGAGGGGGAAGAGAAGAACCTCCCTTGGTTACAGTACTTTACACTTTGCAAGCATAGATGTTAGTCAGTCACTAATCAAACTCAATATGGACCTCAATGTCCACTGCACAAGCAACAATGATAAAAACAGTCCTACAAGCAACACTGAGAGTCAGCTGTAACACCAGTTTGTTAAGCTACAATGATTTTATCATAGTTGTAGAAATTTACCTAAATTTACGAGACATGCAGGCCTAGCACCATCATGCTTATAATGTCAGCACACAGAAATTTTTACCAAAATGCAGAATCAATGCTGTTTTTAAAAAAGACAAGTGTAGTGCAAATGTTTGTCAGTTTAGAGAGAAAAGCTTTTGCAGTCTTCATACGTATTTTATTTTACTGACAGATGTTCTTTCTGTAAAAGGTGTTATCCCATACAAGACCTTTGAAGCTGATACTTCTAGAAATACCTCATCCACTGACAGGCAGAACTGGCTGTACTCCAAACAGCTACATGATGGGGCCAAGACGGAAATACACAGCCAGCAACAGATTGCACAAACAGAAAAATACTTAGACGGGCACCCAGAAAGTTGTCACATAAATAGGCACACGTGAAGAAGCAAACAAACCCTGAAAAAGAAAATAGTGACTTCTGGTCTGGCCTGAAAACAGCTTTAATACTGGTCATCTCTGAGGTCATCTTCACTGTGAAACCAAGAAATAAAAGGATCCTTCACTCAAAAAAGTGTTGTGGGCTAAGCCCACCCAGGCAGCAACAAAGTACCATGCAGCCACTTGCTCACTCCTATCTCTCTCCAGCGGGGAGGAAAAAGAACAAGAAAAGGCTTGAGGCTCAAGACAAAGGACATGGAGGGCTCACTCACCAGCTACAGTCAGGACAATAAACAGACTTGACTTGGGGAAACAAACTAAATTTAATTTCAACAAAACCACCACCAATTCACCAACTAAATTGGAGTAGGATAGTGATAAGTGCAACTAGATCTTACACCCTTCTCTCACTCCTACCCTCTTCCTGTGCCCAGCTCTGCTACCTCCTACCTCCCAGCAGCACAGTGCAGCAGGGAATGGGGGCTGCAGTCAGTTACAGTCTGTTCCTTATTTCCACTACTTCTTCCTCCTCAGTGGAAAGACTCATGACAGTCTTCCCCTGCAGCAATGTGGTATCTCTCCCACAAGATATAGACCTCAACAAACTTCTCCTGACACCATGGGTCCCTTCTGTGGGCTGCAATCCTACCAGCAATGTATCACTCCAGTACAGGCCTCCCTTAGAGTCACAGACTTCTTCAGGAGCTCTGGAGCTCCTGCTCCAGCTTTGGTCCTCCCATAGGCTGCAGGTGGGCTTCTACTTCACTGTTGATCTCTAAGGGCTATAAGGGTTCAGCCTGCCATCTCTCCACAAGCTGAAAGGGAAGGGCTGCACTAGCATGCCTCCCCTGCTCCTTGCTCACTGACTTTGAGGTCCACATGGTTGTCTCTCTCAGATCCAAGTCCTCTTCCAAACAAAAGAACTCCCAAAACACATGAACTTACCCAACAGGTTTTCCCCTCTTAAATCTGATCAAAGAGGCACTGATTGGCTTGGTCATAAACAGAGGCAGATTTGACTTGGAGCTAGGAGAGCTTCTCGGAGCTTGTTACAGGAGCTGCGCCAGAAGCCCCAGCCTTTGCTACCGAAACTCTGCCAGGCACAAAATCAACTCACAGAGAAATCTCCATATTGTCTGATTATCACTTATTATTTATTCAATAAGCCACGTTAAGCATAAGACAGGAATTTGTGCCAAGATAGTTAAAGGCAGGAAAGGTTTTCAAAATGAAGCAGCCCCTGGTCCCAGCTAGATCAGCTATATAACACTATTTTCAAACACACCAAGTCAGTTACCATCATACCATTAAGCAGTATGGTAAGACACAGCATTCACTTTTTGCCCAGTTTTTCACTTTTCATAACACATGTTCCCAGAAGAACTAGAGCTTTCATTTCATGTAGAATGTTTCCCACTCAGGGCAGTAACAGCATCCTACTGGAGCTTAAATTTCCCAAATGACATGTTTCCAAGAAGACAACTAAGACACTAATCAGGTGGAAGATAATATGCTCAAAGGCAAAAATTGATTGTTGTTATTTACATTTTACAGTTGCTATAAGTCAGGATGCCTACATAAAAACATGACTATGTTAGAAAAATAGGGAAGTTATTTCCATTTGTCATACTTCTGTAACTGATAGATGGATTGTGAATCCTCCCCATCCTGGTCAGTTTATCTGCTTTCAATCCTTCATTATAATGACCTTGAAGGGCTTTGCACACCAAATAAAAGACATCACACGTTGCTATTCTTAGTGTTCAAAAGGCAGTTAAAAAAAATTTAACAATCTGTGATTTGTGTGATTTTTTCCTTTCATTATTTTCACTCATTTTTCTTTGTTTCTTTTCCCCATTTTCCTATTTCTTTTTCTGTTCATTGCCCTTGGTTTTTAAAAACTGATAATATTCCTCTCATCAGTCTCTCTTTTTTTTTTTCTCTCCTTTTTTTTTTCTCACCTTTTTTCAGTTCTTGTGATAATTGCTTAGGTTTTCGCCTTCACCTTCCATCAATACTCACTCTCTTCCAAAAATTTTTGTCACAGCCACACAATTTCACAGTTTGCATTAGCACTTTCACAATGGATCCTTATTTTTCTCTGTTAACTCATCTCACCCTTCTTAATCTGTCTTGTCCCAATCACTAGTGTTCTCTCATTCTTATGTACTCAGAAAATGATCTCAAAAGAGTTGAGCCTCAGAGGAGTTCTTTCTCTACAGAGTAGACAGCACTGTGGAAACAGAGAAGCTAAAAGGAAATGATAACTGCTGGAGCCACTGTCAGAGTCCAGCATTAAAAATCACCTCTTTTGAGTGCTGGTTACCTTTAACACTAAAACCACAGTTTTCCTGCCTTTCCCTTTCATTTCTCTCCTATTTTCCACTTTTATCTTGTTGTTCCAGATCTTCAAAGAACAATAATCTAACTCTCTCTTACCTGGAAACTGAGAGGTCAATGCACAAAGCTATTGGTTATTTCTTTTCACATGGAGGCCTACAGGACTGGAAGGCCCTAAACTACATCTCATGACTGAGAACTGTATTTCCCTCATTACCACTACTCTGGAAGCTCCTTCTTACAAGCAAGGTCAGTGCTCACCCCAGCACGCACTTAGAAATTACAGAGTTTTTGTTTTGAAATTACATTGCTTAAAATTTATAGAAACTTAGCAACACATCACTGCTAGTGACAGGTTTAGTTTTAAAATAACCACTTAATAAATGTCAGCCTTCAGCTCCTGAGGGACATCGTTCAATTTCAGTCTTAATAAAGCTCTCATCATCTACCTCAGTTAAAGAAATCGCCAAAGGTCAGTATCTGTCAAGAATATACACTTCTCTCAGATGTTGTGGTGGCATGAAATGACCAAGATGTAAAACTGACAGTCTGCACTTAAAGCAAAGTTTAACTACTTAATTTCCCTTTATTATACATACCACTGCATATCTGGAAAAAGTAATTCAGAATTAGCAGTAATTTGAGTAAAACTGACATAAAAAACAAGCTAGTGATAATGCACTGTTGTATTTTGCCCATAGATGTTTTGTAACTGTTCCAAGAATGTATCTCTAAGTGTAACTTCAGAGGATATAGGAGCATTTTTTTTGTTTATACAGTGTTTATAATATTATGGTAGGGCCTGTTATTAAGAGTTAGAAACAAAGGTCAGCAAAACATAGAAACATGCATTTTTTTTAATCACTTTAAAAACAAGTATGCCTATTTCTGAATCCATAGACTAGGCTGAAACATAGGAGGCTTTGGATTTTTCAGTTTTCATAGAATCATAGAATCATAGAATAGATTGGGTTGGAAAAGACCTCCAAGATCATCGAGTCCAACCCCTGATCC
>JANHFX010006619.1:20534-34605 GCA_027560015.1 Chloroceryle amazona
TACTGGTTTTGTATATATTTGTACATATTCTATTTTATTATTATTAATCATTAAAGCTGTTCTAGTTTCCTTTTCTAGTCACTGAGTCTCTCTCCCTTATTTCTTTTCTCTTCCTTTTGGGGAGGGGGGTTAACAGAGAGCGTCTGTTAGGTGTTAGGGGTTGCCCTGACCCTAAACCACGACAGATGGGGGAGCCCATAGGTATAAATTCATATGCAGGGTTAAGCCCTGCCTTGTTTCTTGTATCTGTTTCTACAGAGTACTAATACAGTGTTAACCACAGACTGATTTTAAAATTTCCAGACATGAGGAAAATGAAATCTTGCACTTAATCTCATTCAAAATAGTAATTGTCCTATGGGCAGCTCCCCTGTTGATCCTGTGTTGAGTCAGAAATTTATATGCACGGCACAGCAGTGATCATATCACACACAACTGTGAGTGAAACTCATGTATCTTCAAAAGAATGTGCAAGTAACCTCACCACACTTTACAACAAATTCTGTCTTCCAATACCGTGCAATTAGTCTGTACTCTGCACTATTTCTTATGCCTGAAATACATCAACCATTTATTGCACTGAGCTATGCTATGCACAGTGTAGGTTATACAGAGAATACCATGACAGTAACTATCATCCTTTTCACCAAGGCTCATTTTATTGTTTGTGGTCATATAAGCTGCTACTACAGAAGAATACTATTCTGCTGTATTGCTGTAATCAATATGATAGAAAGGAGACATGCCAAGCTGTGCATTGTAATAATTCATAAAATCCTAGTGATCCCATTCCTTAGCAGTACCCCAAATCTTTTGCCCTGCTATCAGCTTGATAATTTCCGTCTTCCTATAACATGCCAAAATATTAGTGCAAATATTTTGCCATGTAGCAGGAGTAAAGTCAAAGGAATGACAAGCATGAGTTTAAATAGCAGACTGTGGAAATTATTTCTATTGATTGCAAGAACCCTTCAGCATCACTCTTTTAATTTGCACTGCAGTTGTTCCACTGCCTTGAGAATTGTTATGGCAATATTTATGGCTGCAATTTAATAGAAAGCATTCATAGTGGAGAAATATACACATGCCACAGCTGATCTTGTGCTACTTTTATTACGCAAATATAAGTACCTCAAGCATCTGCAAACTCTTATGAGAATAATGTTCTCATGTCAAAAATCCCAGTCATCTGGAGGGTGCAGTTTGGTGCCATTGATATACTAGCATGTCATCTCTGAAGTTCTCTCAAAATGTTTTTTTAGAGAAAAATACAAGTACTTTCCATTATGCATATTAGGGGGAAAAAATAATCAATATATTTAACTTTTATAATTGTAACATAATTGGCAAATATAGACTGCCTTTTCTTTTAAGCCATGGACAATTGGAAAAAAAAAATTAAATTTAGTCTCTGAATCTGAAGTTGATTTTTTTTTTTTTTAAATTTAATTCCATCTTGAGATTTCTTCTTCTGGTTTAGCCAGTGATAATATTTTGCATACTTATAGGCATACAGTACATGTAGAGACAGATATGAACTCATTTAGACAATGCCAGAATTCAGCTTCACCATGAAGATTGCAAAGTTTGGACAAGACTTGTGGTTTAGGAATAAATGTAAGCTTCCTTTGAGTACTGGGAGACTGCTGTAAGGCCCCCCTGGAGCCTTCTCTTCTCCAGGGTAAACAACCCCAACTCTCTCAGCCTGTCCTCATAGGGGAGGTGTTTCAGCCCCTTGATCACCTTTGTGGCCCTCATCTGGACTCTCTCCAACAGGTCCATGTCTTTCCTGTGTTCAGGACTCCAGAGATAGATGCAGTAATCCTGGTGGGGTCTCATCAGAATGGGGTAGAGGGGCATAATCACTTCCCTTGACCTGCTGGCTATACTTCTTTTGATGCAGCCCAGGATGCAATTGCCTTTCTGGGCTGTGAGGGCACATTACTAGCTCATATTAATTTTTTCATCCACCAGTATGACCAAGGTCTTCTTGGCAGGACAGCTCTCAGTCCACAACCACTCAGGCTGTACTTGTACTTGGGATTGCCCTGACTCATGTGCAGGACCTTGCACCTGGCCTTGTTGAGCTTCATAAGGTTCACACAGGCCCACTTTTCAAGCCTGTCAAAGTCCCTCTGGATGACATCCCTTCCCTCCAGTGTTTTGACTGCATCACACAGCTTGGTGCCATTGGCAGACTTACTGAGGGTGCTCTCAATCTCACTATCTATGTTGCCAAGAAAGATGTCAGACAGCACTTGTCCCAGTACCAACCCCTGAAGAAAACCACTCATCACTGATCTCCACTCAGACACTGAACTGTTTTCCTCACCTCTTTGAGAGTGACCAGCCAGACAACTCCTTATCCACCAAGCGGTCTATCCTTCAGATCCATGTCTCTTCAGTTTAGATTCAAGGATGTCATGCAGGATGGTGTCAATTCCAAGCAGATGACATCAATTGCTGCTTCCTTATCTGCCAATGCTGTAAATTCCATCATAGAATGTCTGCCACAACTTCACAAATATGATGGATAGTTGCTTACCCACCTAATCTGCTATTTCCATCGGGACCTGTGGATGCATCTCATCAGGTCTCATGCATGGACTTGTGTACTTTCAGGTTCCTTAGATGGTCTCAAACCTGATCTTCTCCTGCAGATGGTGGTTTGAATAGACTTTCTTTTGAAATTCTTGTCACTTTTATCCTGCTTGAGTTGTATTGGAGAATTGTGTTGATTAATTTCAAAGGGGAGGATAGAGAGCAAGAAAGGTCCTGGATGGTCAGCCTTTTAGTTCTGACAAGGCTAAGACAATTCTAGATGAAATAGCTGTAAATACACATGACGCTGATATGAATATGTGTATGGGCAGTGTTTTCCAAGGAACTTTCGATGGTAAATCACCTTCCTTTTAGCATTTTCACCTAATTGTATGTAGAATAAAAACTTTTGTCCCTCATCCTAATAAAATATACTCTCACTGAGGCAGTACAGTCATGCAGACAAGATGAATCAATTTTAGTATACGTGAACTTTGTATCTGCATGGCTTAGAAATAGTCTGAGAGACATGGTCCATATACTCTTCAGTCTCTGTAACACTATTTCTTTCCTCTTGCTAGCTGCATCCAATTCTCCGTATCTTTCAGGTCTCACAGGATGACCTTTTGGTTTTGTCACAGTTTCTTTTTTAACACCAGTACCTGTATGGATATTTTTTTATGTCTTTAAATGAAGGTCCTTTTAATGCCCTCAAATAATCATTAATGTAAGCAGAACAGTAATGTGAATCAAACATAAATTTCTCTGGTGCTGTAAAGTGTGTATTCCAGGAGGAAAATCTTATTAAAGAAACAGAACATGCTAAATAATGTTTTATATTCAATCACAACTATAAATAGTATCAGTGCATTTCTATAAAAATAATATATCATTAAATATTCAATATATAAACAGTGCATATTATATATAAATTACTTAGCAATATAATTAACAATTAATTAAAATGGGTAGACTAGTCAACACATAGTGTATATTCAGCAGTCAGTGTTATCTGTGCAGCATTTTTGGATAAGAGACTTTACATAAGGGTCCAGCTATCTTATTTCTTTATAATATTGTTTTCTCTGAATTTATTAATCTGAATTATACAAGTTAAGAAACAGAATGAAGACTGTCTGTTTAACCTTTAAGTTGCCCAGCATTTGTAGTATTGTGATATGATGTGGGATTTGGCAAAGTAGAAGCACTGTTGTTACTCAGTCACTTCAACCTTATCCTTAGTCCTCCAGAAAAGGTACTTCTGTGTTGTCATTGGAAAGTGTAGAGTAGATGAGATAATGTTAGAATATTTATTTTCACTATCCTCCTTCATCATGTGACTTTGTCTGGCTTATTGCATGCAATTTAACCTTAAATCCACAATAAAAGGAATTATTTTATCTTAAGTTTATCTATGAAGCTTGTTACCATAGGATTAGAGTAGCCTATCAACACAGATGAGTGGGCATGTCAGCTCTGACATGGTATTTTGTAACTTTCATCAATATTTATCCTGGTATTTCCAGAAGCAGCATCTAAACTGAGTGCTACATTGCCTGTGTACTTCACTGGAGATTTTCAAAACCTCTTCTATAGCTACCAGTCACTCATGGTGTCTGCTGGCTTGAGCTGTACTGACTTGTCAGCAGCTATGAAATCAGACTCTGGCTGCCTTGGGCTGGGAACACAGAAAACAGGGAACATATAATTTGAGGTCAAGTGTGGTTGTTTTCTTAGTATAAAATGCAAATCCAGTCTGGATTTGCAGTCTGGAATAAACTTGCACCACAGTCTGCACTAATCCTCACTTTACTAAGTTTATAGCTATCTGTTTAAATTCTTACTGTTAACCTCATTCTTTGAAATAATGCACATGGTTCTTTCCTTTACATATACATGAGCTTTACAGTGAAAATAGTAGCGCAATCCCTTCCAAGGGACAGGGTGTGCCAGTCAAGTTGAATTTTTTTATATATGTGCCCCAGTAAATGTCTTTATGTCAGTCTTTTCATGTGTAAAGCAAAGAAGACTCACAGAAAACTCCAGAGAGCTCCTAATAGGTTAATATCTATTTATTTATTATTCTAACAGCAGTCAACAAGCATCTTAATAGAGATCTTTTCTGCACTAAACCAATGTGAAGTGTCAGAACTTTTGCCGTTTCTATTAAAGTGATTATTAAAACTGCATCTAGGCTGTGGTACATATCACTTCTACAGAAAATGGAACCTTGTTCAGTGCAACCCTGTGTGAACCCCTGGACTTGGCTGAGCTTAGTACCACTGAGTCTGGCAATAAGCTAGTAGCTATGAGAGTAATGGAAGCGTGCTTCTTTCTTTGGGTGGCAGCCCAGCTATGCCACAGCTGATGCTGAATCTGATCCCAAGGGATGGTGCTGGGTCCTGGGTCCTAAAGAACATAAGCTTCTATGTCTTTTCTCCTCTGAGGACTCATTCTATGCTTCTACTTATTGTAGACAAGTTTTATCACTTTCAGGATTCTAGAAGGAAATGCTGCCTTGAATGCAGCAGCAGGGCCCATGCTAGGTCTCTCATTTGCATGGTGTCATGCTATGCCAGAGGCAGCTAGCACCCAGAGCGCCAGGTATAATTCAGAAGTGCATTGTAGTTTTCTCTGCAAGGCAGATCAGGTCAAGGTGAATTGTTATTAAACTAGAGATAATAAAGCCTATTTTTTTTTCCTGGTGGAGATACTAGTGGTGTTTTACACCACATTATCTCTGAGTCACATCCTTCATGCTACACAATGTGAATTTAAATGTCTAATTCAGGTGCTAAGAATCACCATCTAAAGATGCTTATATTCCTCCAGAGACTGATATAGACAATTTAGTCCCTTGAATGTAGGTGTTGTGTATCAAGCAGTTAAGTAATTGAAACTAGATGGTATATGTGTCTAGCAGAATGGGGTTCAAATCACACCCTTGTATGCTATTACCCAGAAAATGACATCAGAAATAATTATCAGAAAGATATTGCTAGAAAAAAACAGAATGTTGAAAGAAAATGTCAGCTCACTGTTCTCCTTGTTAGAGCTGTTCTTCAGTTAAAAGTAAACAGAAGTAGAAATACTTCTGTTATAGCTATCAAAGTACTTGGTATGGGCAAGGAGCTGTCTGAGAGGAGTCCTCTCTTAGCATCTGTTAACAAAGAAGGGAAGTGAACAGATGCACAAAACTTTAGTTACATGTCACATGCACAATAACTAGGATACTTTTATTAGAGGAAAAAAAAATTATGGAGTTGAAGTGATTGTAAGACTGCAACTCATGTCTGGAAATTTACAGAAATTAATCTTTTATAAATATTCCTTTATTAATCCTTATATCAATCTTTTATAAATGTTACCTTGACTGCAGCTGCAGCCAGCAATGGTAGGATGAAAGAGCTTGAAACAAGAAAAAATTGTGGTCAGTTTTGTCCTTTTTTGAAGTAAAGAGTAAGTTTGTATTCTCTCTAAGATTGAAGCAGCAAAGGAAGTCTGAAGGGCCTAAAAGAGCTCACATGTTGTAGATCAATAGCAGCTAGTGAAGTGCTGTGCTAATGATGGGCAGCAAAGCAGCAAGAGCAGTGGTAGAACTGAAAGGCAGCAGTACAAATAACAAAAGTTGTCTTTTATCCAGCAATACATTCTCTGAAGTGCCACATACTTTAGAGACTATTTCAGATACTTAGCTAGGATTTGGCTAGTCTACATTTGAACTGCTGCTCTGGACCTGTGAGAAAGTTAATAATCTTGCCTGCTGCAAACTTCCGTGACAAGACCTAAGAGTTGAGTTCAACATGTTCCATGCTGAATTATTTCTTTGCAATTTTTTTTTCTTTTTTTTTTTTTAAACTTTTACTGCATTGGACTTGCACAAAAGGTTACTTTCTTTACAGAAACACAGAATCAGAATCACAGAATTTCTGAGGCTGGAATAGACCTCCAAGATCATAAAGTCCAGCCTATGACCTAACACCATGACATCAGCTAGACCATATCACTATGTTTGGTTTGGTTTTTTGGTAGGGATTTTTTCTGTGTGTTATTTGGAGTTGTTTTTTGGGTTGGTTGGTTGGTTTTTCTGCCAAAGGTCCTTGAGACTGATGTCTTAAAAAAAGCTAATTAATCTCTGTGAAGTTTTTAACCAATTATAAAAACTTATCAAGTATGTGCCATCCAATAAAATCCCAAATGCCAAACATTGCAAAACTCAGTCAAGTGTTTCCTCTTGCATGTAACTATTAGACTCTTTCAGCTGAGAACTTACAGGTTTACTTACTGAATTTATTGAATTAAAGGCATTTTGTGCTCTGAACTTCATTGTTCATCTCAGCAAAAGTATTCAATAGGTGCCTGTAATGGAGAACTGTTACTATACCACTGCATTTTTGATTAATAGTACTTGCTTAGAATCTCTGACACAGTCCAGAAAATCAGTTTGCGCCATCTTGATATTATGATCAGAAATAAATCAATTTTTCTATCTCTTTTTAGTCAGGAAAAATTACTATGGTCCAGTCACAAGACTGATGCCTTGGAAATTACCACAGTAATAGTTTTCAATGGTGACGTGGCACCATGGGGTAGGTGTTCCTGTGACAGTCCTCAGCCTGGAGTCCAGGAACTTCTGAATTGTCTCTGTTCTCTCAAAATCTACCTCAGAAGGGGATAAAAATGGTTAAATCATGAAAATTACTGCTGTACCCAAAAATGGTTTGTAGCCTAGTTTCAGTTTACAGTGTGGTACAATTTGAATGGAAAATATTATGTCTTGTAGATGATAAATGTTAAGTGTTTTCAAGGTACGCTAGAGGTTGCCTGTGACTTTAACCTACAGTCTCCAGCTGCTGTTTTAGTGTCAGCATCTCTTTAAAAAAAAAATTTGTATATTTATTTGTCCATTTCCAGTTAGTCATCGATTTATAATGACAGTGCAGTGGGAGTGACTGTCATTCATTGCCAAGTTCTTCTTATTTGCTTGGATTGCAACCAACTGTAAAAGAAAACACAGCAAAATCACAGTCCTCTCTTCCTCAGATCATGCACTGATTGTCTCTCTAACTTCTTTTGGCATGAGCTGCACCTTCTTGGCCTTTCACCACTACATGCAAGGGATACAAAGTCTTTCTTCAGAGTAAAAAATACGTGAGATGCCTCTTGAAACAAAGTACTTTTGGTTTTTCTTCCCCTGAAAGAGAAGGTGGAAATACTAATAGGAAAAATTACTCAACAATGTATTAGTCTGCAAATTACTCCTGTCCAATTCTAACTACCTCCTCACTGGTTTTCAGTGAAAAGTTTAGGACAGGATCTAACATTTCTGCAGTTGTCAAGCGTCTCTCCACAGACAGTGGGAATACACAAATGTGTCCACCCTCTGGAGACCTTAATTCCCATCTAAAAGCAGGGATAAAGCACTTTGCTGCTTCGGAAATGTATTCTGAGTATAAATGCATTGAAGAATGTAAGGCATTTGCACTTTGACATTACAGCTGTGTCAGTGCTGGAGACAGACCATGTTAGAGCGGCTTTGCAACAAAAATGGTCAGAAAACTTACTGTGTCAGGGTAACTGTGTGATAGGAAATGGAGTTTGGCTTGGACTGTGCTTCAGAAATTTCCTTAGGCATTTGTGATGACTGAAGATACAGAGGCTGTGAGGACAGTACTTCCTTCTGATAGAGGACTTAGAGAATATTTGTGCTCAGAAATGAGCAGAGCTCTGAAAGGGAGAAGACTTCAAGCAGAACACTAAAATGGAAAATAAATGGTAGTGCCAACTGATCATAGGCACTAAGGAGGATTTACAGCAATAAGTAAGCTGAGTAGAAAACAAGCATTACTGTAGAGCAAACCACTCTTCACTAAAAGACAAGTTCATCGCCCTGTAATGGCCTGAGTCTCAAGAGAAATCTGGAGGGAATGTAGTCCTTGAAGATTGCCTAAGAACTAAGTGCACACAGGCTGATTTAATCAAATCAAGTAATCCATTAACATATTAACATCTTCACTACCGAAGTCCTTTGTATCTCACAGTATCTTTTCTCTCTGGACACAGAAGAGAAGGCTTTTCTCTCTGATTTTGTTAGTGAGAAGTGATCCTATATGAATAATACAATCAGAAAGACATAGCCATTTATGCCTCACTTTTTTTTGTTTGTTTGGGGTTTTGTTTTGTTTTTGTTTGGTTTTGTTTTGTAGCTTGTGGGTTTTGTGTGTTTGTTTTTCAAGCTGAGGATAGGATCTCTGTTATGGACCCTTGTGTTCATTTCCATTGCCCATTCTGCTTCACTTCCTGAATCTTGATCCAGGTCTTCTCCTCACCATGAAGAGATTCAAAGACCTGTCTGGTGAAGTAGGATGGAGCAATGGGACTCGGAATAGCAGCATCCTCCAGTGAAACCCCATACTTCTCCTAGAGCTCAGATGCTGGTGAAATATGACTAGCCAGAGTGGTGTTAGTCCCTCTTGGTAGTGATGTGGGGCATGAGTGTTACAGGATGGCACCTCCTGAATTACCTAGCATCTGGGAAAGGAAGACTGGTGAGCTGAATCACCAGAGCTGGTAGACACAAATCCAAAGATTATGTTTATTAAGGTTAAACAGTCATGTCCACCCTCCCCTTTCTAAGGCCTCACCAGGGGAAATCACTGTATTCACAATTCACAGTAACTGTCAGAGTTGCCACCATTGTGTGGAATAGCTTCTGGTAGGGAAAAATAGGAAGATAATCAAAAACTGGCTAGCTGGAGGGACAAGGCTCTCATCTAGATGACCTTGAGGTTCCTTGGTCACAAGGCAGAGTCCAGAACATGATCAGAGGTCATGACACAAACCTTGCTGACCTAGGAGCTCTGCTGGCATTTATCACTCCCACAAACAGTATACTTGCCTACCCAATGAGTTAAGTAGCTCTGAAGTGAAGTTGCAACACACAAAGCTCATTAGCTTATTGTGAAATAAGCAGAATGTTATAGAATAGCACAGATTATCAGAAAAGGATAAAGAGGACCAACATCCCCTTTGTACCTGTAGACAGGATTATCAGGTCATGGCTTAACTTTAGCAAGTCTTGTTGCTTCCAACACTTAACAGGAACATAACTGGTCTAAACACCTTGTTGTTCAACCAGTTTTGATCCCCTGATAAACTTAAGCCCTAGCTGTAGGACCAATTTTTGATGCTTATGAAATAGAGTAAGAAAAAGAAATAGAGTTTTGATGGTTACAGCAGCACTTCATTTCTGTTTTGCCAGGCTGCATTTCACATTCAATACAAATTTCTCAGGTTCTGCCTTTGAAGCAGAAGAGGGGAGCCTTACCATTCTCAAGGATGAAGGTTTGGGTTAAAAAAGATAATGAAAACTCTACATTAATAGATGGAAGTCAACTGTTCTGCACTCTCAGCTGCCTATAAATGGCCTTTTCACTGATAAATAAATAGCTATCATGCAGAAATAAGGAGAACATTTATCTTACTAGCAAGAGGCATTAAAAAAATTGTTAGTCTAGATTATGGGAACTTGGAGGAATTATTTTTCTCTAAATTATAAGGAATATTAGGCAACATAGGGATGGGGAGAAGAATAGTTGGACATTTTAAAAGGGAGTTTAAAAGTAGTAGGAGATACATCAGCATAGCAAAGGAAGCTTCCAAGTGTAATGTCCTCTATATGTGCACATCCTAAGTATTTGGGAGAGGTGAGAAGAGTTAATAACCATGAAGTGAGATGGCAGCATTCAGAGGCAGAAGGAACAAAATCCTTCTCGAGAGCAGATAAATGAGACCTTAATATTAAAAATGGGAAGATAATGATCATACCCAATGTGTACTTTGGAATATAGTGAAACAACACTATCAGCATAAAGGATGATTGGCGCATGACTGAATGCTGCAGAGTCTAGGAAACATGGGGAAAACTGATCATCCTTATTGAGAGACAAATCGATCCTCTTTGTTTTGATCAACATAAAGATCATATGAGGAGGGAGAACTAAGTGGTCCAGTGCATCTACTCTACTGCTCTCAGTAAAAATCAAATCATCCTTATTTGTCGTAATCAAATTTAATTAGGCAAAAAATGAACAAGTTAGTATACTTTAGGCGTAGCCTGTCAGCATTGGATTTTGATTTAGACTTAGTTCTGCAGTTTTATCAGCTTCACATGCCTTGAAAGAGGTCATTTCAGTTTGTGACCCAGGACACTCTGCAGCTGTTTATCACTCCCATTTTAGCAAAAACACAAGGTCTATGAATAAAACAGCAAGAGAAAGCAGGAGGCAGAACTGTAACTAACAGCATTCATTAGCTCATTCTGCTATTAATGAAAGCACAGTTTAGAATCAGTATCTGTTTTTTTTGTTTAGTTTAATGACAAATGTTCCCAATTAGACTTAACTTCTACTTTTGTGGCAATAATCATGGTCTCCATTTTGCTAGAAAAGGAGTATGATGATTACCGCCTCACAGGGACATATGGGGATTAGACTCTACTACATACAATATTGTGTATATTTGTAAATTTAGCTCTTCTGTTTGAATAATTCATGACCAAACTGACTTGGAGACTTGATAGATATTATGTAAATGAGACTGGCACAAAAGTTTTTGTTTTTTTTTTTCCCTCTAATCCTATTACCCTGTGATTTCCAAACTCAAAACATTTATCAGCCCTGCTTTGATTATCAGACACCATTCCATTCCTGGAGTTGGTGCTCTCAGGCCAGAGGCTGTGGAAAGGCAGCTCAAATGTTGCCAAACAAGGATTCCCATAATTACTGATCTCATCAAGTAAATGTCTCAGCGCTCATGTAGTGTCCCTTCTGTCTGAATTCAGGTGCTGTACTTCTGTTTGCAGCTGCTGTGGACAGCAAAGTTCTGATGAGTATGAGAATGATGAGGTCCTCCCTTATTTGAGCCTGGCAGATAAAAAGCAGCAAATATTTTAAACAGCAGAGTTCAGAGCGGTATCGATCTCTTAGCATTAAGAATTAACAGATTTTATTTTAGTTATATGAATCAACAAGACAGTTCAGAATAGTATTGAAGTTTTGTTTCTGAAAAATATCTTCACTGTCTCCTCTCCTCTAAAATACTTATTCAAATGTATCTTTCAATCACATATCTGTAAAAAAACTTGCAAGAAAATAAATAAATCTTGAAAGTAGGGAAAGGAAGGTGGTTCCCCTCACCACACAATAGAGAAGGAGTTAACTGATTTCTGATACCAGAAAAGCCCATGAGACCAAGGTGCTGCAATCATGGGTACAGAAGCAAATAATCAGATCAGTGACCAGATAAGAGACACTTCAGAAAATCTTTGCAATTTATATTTCAGTTACAAGAGTGGGCTGGAAATGATCATAAGAAACCACAGCCTCTCTGAAAATATTAAGCTGAACTGAAGCACAGCTGTGCAGCTGAAAGTGGGGAAGGAAAGAGGTAGGACCTGACAAGGCTGGCAAAGGTTTGGGAAGAATATTAATACATATAAATGTTAATGTTTTTCTTTTGCATGGAGCAGACGCCAGAAAGGGAGGCCTGGTGTAGGATGCAGCAGCTGAAAGGGGTAATTGAGACAATGAGGACAGCTGCTCTATTATTTTTAATTCCAGCTGTGTACTTCTGAACAGTGATACCTAAAATCTGCGTCTGGGTGAGAATAAGGGGGGCTGTGGTTGGAGATCACCAGCTGGGAGGAAAACTCTCAGAAGTTTACAAAAAGCACCATTTAAAAGCTGAGTGCATCGGCTGAAAGTAAGTTTTCATTTCGGTTACATAGAAAACTGGTAGACATTTGGATAGAATATAATAAACTCCCCCTGTTTTCACCCTACTGAGTTTTAAATTACAGAAATTAATTACAGACAGCTCAAGCAGACAGATGACCATGGCTACATCTGTGCTACTAAATGAAACAGAACCAGTCACAGATGGGCAATGCCCACACTACACAGCTTTTGGCCATAGGTTTCCTCTGGGTCCCCATCCAGTACTTGTATAGCATAATGGTTATTTCTGTGCTGTAGCTAAAATTGTGTGAAGGCTCAGTTTTCAGTCTGCTAGACCAGTGTTTTCATAGTGTGAAACTGAGGGTATGCATTGCAAAGCCCTGACATGTACCATGTTGCAAACCTAGGAATTCAGATGTTGCTGGGACAGCACTGGTGGATAGTGTAAGAACAAGGAGCGAGCTCTGATGATTTAGGTATCTCCATACTGTCTACTGGAAGCTGTCTCCTGCCAGTGTTATCCCCCTGGCATTATATAGGACTTGTGGACTCAGGTCAAAAAAATGTCAAAAAGCATTTTAAATGATGGGGATGATTCAGGGACTAGTAAGCATGCTCATTGTTTGGTCCTGTTATATTTGGCATTACAGTGTGCCTGTCCTGCTCCTCATGTGGCATGGCTTCTTTTCCTCCCTCCTAACAGTGGCCTATCTTCCCTCAGCAACCACTAGCTCCATACAGCACTGTAGTGACTGTGGCTTGCTCTTAAGGAGGGACTATGGGCAGAAGGATGCATCAGTCAAGGGACTTCATACAGACATAGGCATTATCAGTAAGACAAGAACGACGGTTCACTGAACAGTGTGTTTCACATACTGGAATGTGTGATCTGGACCATGCAGGCTCTGAGGAGCCTCAGCAGAACCCAAGGCAGGGTTGAATCTCTGACTGGGAGCCTTCCAGGAGCCAAGCACTTTGTTCACACTAGGTTCAGCAGATGGACCGCACCAGGGCTGATACTTCATGACTGAGATTTCAGATTTTGTGACTCCAGGGCAGCCAGATCCAAACACCTCTATTTCCCCTTTCCAAATGAAGCTGAAGGCTTGGGAACTTGGGTAGCAAAACTAAGGTGATAACTGATCTTCTTGTGGTCAGGTCTGGAATATTTCCAGAAATTAAGTTCACTGTAAAATTTAAAAATATTTGGGTTTTCGTCCAAATCAAAATAAGGCAAACAGAGTAAAAAACTAAAAGTATTTCCATTGAACTGGGAATTTTCTTTTTATTCAGCTCACTAGCAGGATTATTAGAAAAATGAAGTACAAAGCACATTCAGAGGTATCTTTATCCCTGCTAGAACTGACTATTGTATCAGCCTTCCTGAAAGAGGACTAAAGAAATTTGATAAAAGCAAAGTCAAAGCCAAGAGACAGTAAGTTACTATCAATATACCTGGGGAAAGCACTGGATAGGAGGTGAGCAATTTCAGGTACAGAGCAATTTTTGGCACACGGAGTAATGGATTTTTTGCAGCTATGAATATATTTAAGCAGGAAATGAGATGAATACTCAGAACCATTAGAGAAGCTAAGTTTTTTTTCCCCAGATTTGATGCCATGTTACTTAAGATGAGGTCTGAGACAGTTCAAGGTATTTAAATAGACACAATAGCTAGAAGTAGTAGACTAGACTCCTGATTATAAGCTGCAAGGGGTGTGCTGAAGAACATCATCCTTCCCTCTCTGCCCTTGCAAGTAAGCAGCAGGGAGTCAATGATGTGTACCTGTATC
>JANHFX010006620.1:16170-30017 GCA_027560015.1 Chloroceryle amazona
GGGGAAGAAATTGTTCCTCAGCTCCAGCCTCAACCTCCCCTGGGGCAGCTGGAGGCTGGTTCCTCTTGTCCTGGCCCTTGTTCCTTGGGAGATGATACCAACCCCTCCTGGCTCCAACCTCCTGTCAGGGAGCTGTCAAGATCCAGAAGGTCTCCCCTGAGCCTCCTAACACAATTATTAGATAAAATTCTATCTTGTACTATAAAATAATTGCTTTGTGACTTAGAACCCAGCTCCAAGTTCTCCTGATCTCCAGTGGCCCCAGCTATGGCAAGGCTGGGAAGGTTCCAGCCAGCCCTGCCACTGTGTGCCCCGTACTGGGGCACAACCTGACTCAGCAACCGGCTTTCGGCTGCCAGTAAAGGCAAACTGGGGAAGGCACCCTCGGGTTCCCACCTCCCCATCCCCCCCAGGAAGGGGCCGAACCGCACGTGAGGGCTGCTGGAGTGCTGGGAAATGGAATGGGTGCTGGTGGCGAAGCAGCTGAGCACAGCAGCAGCACAACAGGATATGGTTTTGCTCTGAAAGGTGGTTTTGAAGTAAAAAAAAAAAAAACAAAAGAAAGTCTCTCTGTACAGTAACTGCACTCGCTGCCCCAAGAGCTGGCTGGGCTTTCTTATAAACAGCCTGGCTTCTGCGGAAATGAAAGTGCAAAAATCAAGCATCCCTCACACATCTGATGAGGAAAAGAAATGAAAAAAAAACCAACGACCCCACCTTCAGAGCCCAGGGGCTGCTCAGCCGGGGTGGGGGGCGGTGCTGTCATTATTCTCGGGATCGGATGCAATTTTGTTGTCTATTTAAGCAGTGTCCAAATCATCCACCCCCCCTCAGCCCCACGGGTGCTGTGGGAGGTGGGGAAGTCACTCGGGGAAAGGCTGGAGGGGCAGCAGCAGAGCCTGGGCATGGCCAGGTTTCACAGCACAGGATTTTTGGGGGGGCGGGGAGGAAAGGAATTAAAAGGTTTTTCTTTAAATCACTGTGGTGAAAACACTTTGCAAAGCATGAGAGCACAGGGCAGAGGGAAGCACGGCGAGAATTTTGCATCCTAGAGCCCACTCCAATTAGGAAAGCACTCCAGGACTAACACCAACTGAGCCAGCATCCTCCACCGAGGGCTCAACGCATCTCCCAGGAGACCCCACAACAGCAACAAGCCTCATTTAAGCGATAAACCCCAAACCTCTGCTGCAACCAGTCCAAAAGCATCAGCAGATTAATCCATCCCCGTCCCCAAGAGGACAACTCTGCGGCAAAGATCCCACAGCGCTGAAAGCTCCAGCTCCCCCGCAAGATTAATTAAGGCACATTAAGTAATTAGCAGGCTTCCAAAAAAGGCTAAAAAGCTCTCGCGAGTAGGAGCATCAGGTGCTGAAATGGGCCAAGCAGCCACCTGAGGGGCTGTGCCACCACAGGGATGACAAACCCAGCACACCACGAGGTGCCCGAGAGATTAATTTCCAGTAAACCACAATAAAAAGAAATACACAGAGCTACAAACCCCGGCTGTCAGCTGGGATTGTTATATGAGGAGCTCAATAGTGCTTTGAAGGAGTAGGTGTCGCTGAAGCTCTGGTACCCGGCTGCTGCGGTGGGGACACCAGAGCAGACCACACTGGCAGCACCTGGGCACCTGTATCACCCTTCTGCGACCTCCTCCTAGAGCCCTGCTGCAAAATAAGTCCTGTTTTCCTAAGCAGACACGCAGGAAAAAAGTAAATGGGAATTAAAAAGTGGCAATTAAATGTAAAATGATTTGTTTAAAAAGTCCACTTTCTCAAAATTAACCATCTGAATCCAGAACCCTCAATCCCTTGATCTTAAGAGAATCAAATCTTAATACTTTCCGAGGTGGAGTCCCCAGATGGATAACTGTAGAAGTGCTGCTTTTCAAACTCATAACGTCACTGGGCGGACCAGGCAAGCGAGCAGCCTGTGCTGTGGCCACCACTGCCCTCTGCTGATGGCCACCGCTGGCTGAGCACCCAGCGGGTGCAGAGCTGGGGGGCCTCGGTGGCTGGGAAGGTGGTGATGGGTGACATTGCTTCATGGGCACAAGTGTTCCTTTGGAAGAGAAGAGCCTTGGCTCCAACGCTGGTTTGCTGCACATGAGCTGGAGAAATCCAGCCAGTGAGAAAATAACGACCGTGGAGAAGCTCCAATCAGAGTGACCACCTTCAGGGTGGCTTTCTCAAGTCCCCCTGAGACACGGGGGTACAAACACCCTGAGAGGAGCAAAGGAACCTTGCCCAGAAAGTTGAGGAAGGGAGAAGAAAATCTCTGATGAAGCATCTCGCATCATCAGCCCCGTTGGCTCCATATCCTCAGCGGCAAGGGGGTCTCAAGCAGGTGCTTGTACTGCTCCAACTGGATGCTGCTGGGGTGTCAAGTCCCCCAGACCCCCCACCACAGGCAGCAGTGGAGGCTTTTGGGGCGACAACAGCATCCCAGCAACTTCCAAATCACCCCAAACCCCACAGCACCTTCACATATCTACATCTTTAACCACAAAAAAAAAAGAAAGGATCTGGTTGGGCTCAGACCCACGGGCGGGAGGAGCAGCACGGAAAGCGATGCTGGCTGGGGAGGGCCCCCCTTCACTTCGCTCCCCTCCCACGCGGGCACCGCCGGCTGCTTCCGGCAGTTGCGCTTTTGCTTTGCGCGTCGCGAGGAGCGGGGACCCGCTGCTGGCACCCCCGGGGTCACAGGAGAGCAGCCCGCTGAGACGGCAAAGGTAGGACCCATAAGTCTTTTGTCCCGGGTTACCTTTAGTTCAGGCTAACGGCTTTAAAAGGGTATTTTTATTGCTTTTGGATGAAGGCAACGTAGACTTGGTGCCTCTTCTTACTGGCGGTAGCGGTGCTGAGAGGGGATGGGGACACCCCGGCGAGAGGCAGGAGGGTGCAGCATCAACCACCGACTCCCTGATCTCTCCAAAAGTAAATGAGTAGACCCAAAGAGGCGCAGGCTAAGCCCAGAGATGGAGCTCACACCTCCTTTTATCAGCAGAGCAAGCTCCTGTGAGCGCTCGTGAGATATTCCGGGCATCCAGGGAGAGGAAGGGGACAGCTCGAGGCAGAAGAGCCAGCCATGAAGTTTCAAACCCTATTTTCTCTTATGGTTACGCCAGTTTCGAGAAGCTTGGCTTTAAGAATGACACCAACTGTGGTGGTTCTTAACCTTTGCACAACCCCACAGCCAGACGTGGCTACAGAAGGACTTTCTGAGGCCGTACAGCCCCATCTCCACAAGCACAGGGATAATTGGGGGGATTTTCTCATTACTCTGGGTCTTGCTTGGGTTCCTCTCGCTGTATTTGTCCAATGGCTTGTCTTAGATGGTCTGTTCCTTGCAAGAGACACCACGCTAACTTTCCACTGACAATTTTCCACTTCATTGCAACAAAAAAAACCACTGTGGAGGGACAAGGCAGAGTTCTCTGGGCCACTGCAACTGCTGACAGCCCAGGATCCTCAGTGATGGTTTGGGTGGAAAACTCACAGCTTTGGTGCTCCAAGAACACCTACCAGGGACATCAGGGGGTGTCAGGAAGGAAGGAAGAAGAGGGTTGGGGGATCAGGCTAATATACAGCACTGCTGCTCCGGGTTTATTTTCCCTTTTTAAGCAGGATAAATATTACCAAGGGAGGAAAAGACCTTTTGCAAAGGATTAAAAAGCAAAAAGCAGTGTATTTCGTGTTGCATAAACCCAAAGCATTTATTTATTTTTTTTTCCCTGCACGTTCTTGGACTTTACCCTTCAAAATCCCCCCTGGTGTCCCTGGCTGCCTGCCTGACTCACCACCACAGCCCAGCTCCTCTTCCCAGTGAGCTCCCCAGGGCTCCAGCCCCACAGCCCCTTCCCAAAATTCCAGTGTCAGAGGGGGCATCTCCCTCGAGCAGAAGCTCTGCTGCTTCTCCCCGCAGGGACACGGAAACGCTCGGTTACCTTCATGATGAACAAATGAGAAACTAATGAAAGAACAAATAGAAAGAAGCCTTTTTATCCCACTGTGCCAATGCCCCACAGTCCTAACCTGTAAAATTTTGGCTGTTTCACTGATTTTTCCCTCCTGGAACAAACGTTCAGCACCTTTAGTGACTCAGGTTTTCAGGTAACCACAGAAATGGGATGAAGAGGCACTTGCTCCAGTACCAAGTCAAAATGAAAGAGCTGCTCCCAGCAGCTTTGAGAACACGGCGTTAGCAAATATATTCCAGCAGCTCAGAGGGTGTCTGGGGTGATACTGGGTGAGGCGAGGGATGCTCTGGAAGCTGCTGGTTCCCAGGCTGGGAAATGCTGCTGACACTGCTCAAGGGATGCCCAGACTGGGGTAGGAACTCAGGAATCAGGGGTCCTGGTGGATCAGGACAAGCCCAGCAAAACACAGGAGGCCCCGAGGATGCACAAAGACACTGCAGCTTCTGTGGGCAGATGCCACCAGAGGAAAGAAAAAGAGATAAATCTCCACAATTAGCACGGCGAGAGGCAATGTCGTTCCTAGGGAAGAGGATATAAGCCCCAAATATCTACCAGAAAACCATTTCAAGGGAGAAAAACCTTTGAAGAGTGAGAAAATGCCTTCACCCTCTGCTGATGCTTTTTAAAAGAACTAAAAAGCAATGTCCACTAACCAGTCTATATTTCCACAACTTCTATATTCAGTTAACACCTTTTAATTCTTACTACTCATCATTATCTCTGCCAAAACAGAACAGCAGCACTTTGGGCGATGCAGAAAACAAGGGGATCCTGGGGAAGCCCAGCCCAGGACACCATTGCCTTGCCTCAGGTCCCTGGGCCAGCTCCCCGTGTCCCCACCTCCTCGCACTGGGAGGGTCAGAGCCACCACTGCTCCACCTCCACTTGCATAATTTCAGCAGGAAACTACATTTCCACTTGAAATCACCCCTGTGCACATTCTCCTTTCATTTTAGGCCACGTAGGAGTGGGGTGGAAATAGACGTGAGGTCCCAGTCAGCAGCATGCTCGAGCCTCCTTTCAAAAGGGGTCAGTCAGCAGAAAACCATGGGGCCAGGTCAGCAGCTGCTCTGCCCCCATCTCCTCTAGCACTAGATTGATGCGTTTTTATGACCCTCACAAAACACAGGGTGCCCATCACAAACCCCCTGCTCACCTGGACCAGCAGCAGTCCTTGTGAGGATGGTGCTTGGTGGCAGGATCCAGCCAGGCTGATGTCTTCACCCTGGGAGGGAGCAGGAGGTGCTGAGGAGCATCGCAGGTTTCCTAAGGCCCTGAGCTCCAAGAAGGGGCCAAAGCAGGAGGCAGAACCTACACACAGCACCTCCTCATGAACTGCTTTCCCCAAGCAGCTGGGATTTATGAGGTAAAACCCCCAGGATTTGCTAACAAGGGCCCTGGGTGGACCCTGGGCAGCTACAACCATCCTCAGGTGAGGAGCCTGGTTCCTCAGGTGAGCATGGGGCAGAGCCCTGCTGCATCCCAGGCCCACAGGTGTCAAAGCTGTGACTGCTCCCCCAGCTCCTGCACTTGGTTGTATAGATCTAGAGCTGCCCCTCAGCATATAGAAAATACACATTATGTGCTCAGCTCTCACAAGTGTTAACAAGCCCTGGCTTGGAAAGGCTGGCTACAAAACTTACCCGGCGCTTCTGAATCATCAAGTACAAAGAAGAAGTCACCACTCAGTGCCCTGCTGCCCCTGAGTGGGGCTGCTCCTTGGCAAAACAGTGCAGGAGGAAAAACCCTCAGGGGAAGAAGGAAGGAGAGAGTCTCACACCTATGGCCGCAGTCAGCCCCCTGCCCTGAGGGGAAGCGAGTGCAGAGCACGAAACAAAATTTCCTCTTTCTCAAGTCTTTGTTTTTTTTAGCATCCTGTTGCTTTTCACAGGCAGCGCGTTGGGGTGAACTTGGCGACGTTACCGCCTGGGATTTCCAAAGCGTGGTTTCTCACACTGCTGTGTTTTTACCCCTCGCTCCAAGGGCAGCTGCTCTGGCAGTGGCGTTTCTGGGTGCCCTGGGTGAGCGACTTTACTGCTTCCCAGCTTTAGCTGGGCTTTCTGGGACCCCTTACGCTGAGGGTTTGCAGCCCCAGGGAGAGGCAGAAGATGCTACAAGCGCACTCCTACCCCAGGGCCAGGCTGGAGGGAGCAGAGGCTGGTGTGGCAGGAAAGTTGCTGTGCAGTGGGGATGGGGAAATGCAGGCACTGGGAGGGCAGCAGGAAAAATGCTGCTGTGCCCTGGGCTGTGAAGAGGCAGATGGGCTGGGGCTGCACCTTGTCCTTCACGTGCCTGGTGGGGGACGGTGCTGGGATCTGAGAAGCCAAGATGAATAAAGGAGTTCTCCAGGAGGGAGAGGAGGCACTTGGTCAGCAGTGCCCCAGTCCCACTGCCTGGGCACAGCCTCGGGAGGTACAACAGAGTTGTTTTCCTTGGTCATCATGGAAGGACCAGGATCTGGATGGGAATCCTGGACACGCCAGGAGGTTGCTGTCACAGTAAAGACAGGCACATGTCCACAGGACCTCAGCATCACCATGGGAAACCAACATGGAAGGAACCATCCCTCCCACCCTCCAGAAGTACCCGTCCTCACCAACCAGCTCCGGGTGCTTTCCCAGCACAGCCTGCTCTGCCTGTACCTACACTCAGCATTTTTTCAAGCCCCGCAAGGCAATTTCCAACCACTCGAGGAGGATGTACTGGTTTTGGTGAACTGATTTGGCTGGATCCCAGTAGAGAGGAGCAGGGAGGAACCCTCTCCAAGCAGATGCCGCTGTCAGGAAGCCCCAAAGGGGTGAACCTGCCGCTGAGGGAACACCAGGGCATGACAGGTACTGCCAAAAACCAGCCAAGTCCAAAACTCCCTCCCAGTTACTTGTGCCAGTCAAGCTCCAGCTTGGAAACCAAAGCCCTCAGCCCAAGTTACCCGCCAGTAAGGGATAAAACCTAACGAGTAGGTGAGCACCGACTACTTTTCCTGCATGACGAAGACATCACTCGCATTTCTAGACTTAGTCTGGCAGGTTTGTGCATCAGAGGCTGGGTGGAGAATTAATGAAAGAATCGGAGAGTCTTTGCACTGCAGGCTCATTAACTCTACGGCTTATTAATCATTGCTTCTGAAGTTGAACGGGAGCCAGTTTGCTCCACTGGTTACGTTAGATGCTGGCTCCCTGGAAGAACAGAAGCCATCTGAGTCTCATTGGCCTCATTGCTCGATAGTGCACAGGAGAAACTGCACCAGTAGACAACGAAAAGCTGCCCCAAACCATTTCCTGCTGTAGATTTTCTGTTTCCACCTAAAGCTACTTGAAAGCTTCGGTGCAATCACCCCAGCAAGCGTTGAGCAGCGGTCACATTTTAACACCTATACCTCAAAGCACAGGGAAAACCATCAGGGATTGCAGAGGGATATAAATCTGCCTCTGTAAATGTGCCTTTAGCATCTTGGGTGGGACCTACACATTTTTCCCGTTTAGCCTTGGGGGTTAATGAAACAGAAATGGAAAAGTTGACCCTGGTTCGGTGATAACCACAGGCTTGGGATTTCCACTTCGTGCCGCAGCAGCGGCACCGGTGAAAAACGTTCCTTTCTCAGACATGGGTCAAGCTCATTTATTTAAGGAGCAGATTTTACCTTGTCATATTCATATCTGCCCTTGGCCTGGGCGAGAAGTTTCTAAAGGGCTTTCCTGGGAAGACCAGGGGAGGGTTAAACTCCGGATCATCTCGGTGCCGGCCGCACGCTCGGGCACGAGGAGACCCACACAACCAGAGGCAAAGGGAGATTCGGATGGGAAAGCCAGAGCTGGGACAGCCACAGCTGCAGAAAGCTGGCAGCAAGTTAAATACGCCCTGCGATGGGGGGCAGCACGGGAGGCTGGTGGTAGCAGCAGTTAAACACATTTCCTATTTATTTCTCGATTGTTTTGCACCTCCCTGCACTGGGCAAGGCGTGGAGCTCGTTAGGCAGGAGAAGAGCTGACCACTAGAGATGCCACTAGCCATAGGTTTCTGCAGGAGAGCTGCTTCTCCTGCTCTTTCATATTTTGATTTATAATACCCACGTCTGCCCACAGTGTTCTGACTGCACCTTTCTGCCTTTCAGCTGCAGGGCCACGGCGGTCGTCGAACTCCTGCATCGAGAGAAGTGGCTGAAATGCCACCCAAAAGGTGACTGAGGCGCAGCTCCGGTGAGGAACTCGGCCACTCCGGCAGGCGACGATGCAATTCTTGGCACGGATCCCCTCCCTGTCAATCCTGTGAGGGACTAGGAGAAGGTCTGGTGACTTCTGACAAAGAGCATGAGCAAAGCACACGAGCGGGACTTTCTTTAACCCACTCACCCCATAACTCAGGTCCTCCTCAGGGTGGCTATGATGATGCAGTAAGCGAAGCCTCACACGCCAGTGACAAGGCTGGAGTTTTTTTATTAAGCACTGACAACCTGAGGACAACCTGGCTGCAGGACGTGAGTGAGGAACATGGTATCATGCCAGGGCTGAGCACGCATCTGGAGCACAACCATGACCAACAGCTCGGCCTACTTCAACACAGACCTCAAGCTCTACTATGCGATTACTTACACGTTCATCCTGATCCCAGGACTAATTGGAAACACGTTAGCTTTGTGGGTCTTTTACGGGTACATGAAAGAGACTAAAAGGGCTGTGATATTCATGATCAATTTAGCCATCGCCGACCTGGCGCAGGTTTTGTCCTTGCCCCTGAGGATTTTCTACTACTTGACGAAGACGTGGGAATTCGGAGTACCTCTCTGCATGGTTTGCTTCTACCTGAAGTACGTCAACATGTACGCCAGCATCTACTTCTTGGTTTGCATCAGCGTAAGACGGTATTTGTTTCTTCTGCACCCCTTCAAATTCAGCGACTGCAAGCGCATCTGCGACGTCTACATCAGCATCGCTGGGTGGGTGGTGGTCTGCGTGGCCTGTTTGCCTTTCCCCCTCCTCAGACTTCACCCGAACGCCCAAAACAACTGTTTTGTGGATCTCCCCGTCAAGGAATTTGACCTTCCCATCTCCATCACAATGATGATGACCGGTGAATTGCTGGGCTTTGTAACGCCCCTACTCATCATCCTCTACTGCTCGTGGAAGACTATCCTATCCCTAAAAGAAAACAGTTCTGCTTCACATGACCTCGGAGAGAAAAAAAAGGCTTTAAAGATGATTCTCACCTGCGCTCTGGTATTTCTGATTTGCTTTGCTCCTTATCACATCAGCTTTCCGCTGGATTTCTTTGTCAAAACCAATAAGATTACAAACGAGCGCGTCAAGAAGGTGATCTTGGTGTTCCACGCTGTAGCTTTGTGCCTCGCCAGCTTGAACTCCTGCGTGGACCCGGTCATCTACTACTTTACTACAGATGAGTTCAGGAGACGCCTTTCCAGGCAAGACTTGCAAGACAGCATTCAGGTCCACAGCCTTGGGTACGTGAGGAAGAACTCCACAGATGTGCTCGAGGAGGACACCACGGACTGATAGTTCTTCCCCAAACCACGGCCAGGACTTCAAATGTTTGCTATATTTGGGGGGATTGGCCCAATTATTGGTTTTTGCCAGGTCACTGAGAGCAACGACTTGAACAAGCTTCTGCTGATTCCAGTGAGGGTTGGAGAAAAACAGAAAAAAAAACCCCTCCAAAAGTCCAAACCTGATTGAAAATAGGTTGATTTAACACTTTGGTTGCACATTTTCTCTGAATTTAAATAACACCATCTAATTCCACAGGCCCTGTTTCTAAGCTGGGCAGCCAGGAGCAGGACGTAGAAGGATGTGGCCCCGTGGCAAGAGGTGATGCCGTGTCCCGTTGTCACTGGTGGGGCCACGTCCTGGTCACACATCCAGGCTTCAACAAGAGGCCGCAAAGATTTTGGGGTCTTGCTCTGCAGGAAAAATTGGAGCCTAAAAAGTAGTAGGTGATACAGTATTGGATATTGCTGAAGCAAAAGCCAGCTGAGCAGCAACTAACTTCTAGAGCGCCAAGGAGCCCCAAGCCATGTTGACCGAGGAGCATAAGCTGACCCCAAAGGTCTTGCCATTTAAATAATGAACGAGCCCCCCCATTCTGGGGGGTAGCACACGACGTGCCCCCAAATCACAAAGTCATCGACGCATCCAGACACCATTTTTCTGACGCCAGTTCCCATTTCTGGCTCCAAACCCATATGGTTGAGAGCCACATCGCTGCTGTAGATAAGCTTCCACCCCCTGCTTGTGCTTCCAGGGCTAGATGTCCCTCAAACCTTCCAGGTCCTCTTTTCCCCAAAGGTGAGCCAAATGATTGCTCTTTTTACTGACAACTGACCCCACGCCACCGCATCTACTCGTGGTTAACAGCATCACCATCAGAAGACAGTCAGAGGACCCAAACCTTTCTGCAATTTACTGTCAGGAGAACTCCCTATGAGCAGAGTCAAAGGTGCCACCCAACAGGCTCCACGAGATTGTTAAGAAAGGCTCAAACGTGGATGGATTTTTAGCAATAATTTCTTCAACAAAAGCTCTGGGCGTTGATATTTTGTACGCACCTTCTTGGAAAATGTGGGGTTGGTTTTTTTTCTGTGAACGTTTGAAATGTTACCTTTTGAATTGTACAAATACTGTGACGGTGTTGGGATTTATTTAATGCAAAGTGTTGTTTTATAGATTATTTATAAAAGAGTATATATTTTGTAGAAAAAGTGATGTGAATCCCAGAGAATGCTGGAACATGGGAACCTCTTTTCTTTCTTCTTGAAAAAAACCTTTCTAAATAATAAACCAAAACTCCACCACCTCATCCCTACGGGAGCCTGAGGCAGTGTGTCTGTACCCCAGCATGCCCTGCTAACCCGTGGCAACCACGAAGCACTTTGTAATTTGTTCATAGCTATGAAAAAATACATTTTTTTTTTCATTTCCTATTGTATACAATAAAAAAATCCTTTAAAAAAAACTCAAACCAAAACAAAAAATCCCTAAAACTTAATTCTTGTCCCTCCCCTCTCAACTGCATCACAGGCACGTTCACAGGGACCGGCGTGTGGTGGCACTCGGATTGCTGACGCCTCTCGAGCCCCTGTAGAACATTTTAGATGTCTTCTCAAAATTATTTTACCCTCCTTCTGGTGGGGAGAAAAGCCAAACAGTGGTTTGGGAAGGGACAAAACGCTCACCTGCCCCCCGTGAGAGGTCAACCACCACCAACCTGAATTCCTACAGCTGAAGGAGTGAGAGGGGAGCAGGATGGCCCCCCCCTAGAGCTCCTTTCAGGTTCTGAGGGGAAAAGATGAGACACAAAGTGCTGTGGGAAGCTCAGAAAACGTTCAGTAAGGGAAAACCTCAATAAGCTTCAGTTTTCCCACCTGGAAAATACAGTGGGTGCAAGAAGAGCCAGCAGCCCGGCTGGCAGAGCAACGCGCGCTGTTCGCATCAGCGCCAACGGTCTCGTGTGACAGAAATCGGGTGTCACAGATGTGGTAGCTCACCCAGGTTCTTTTCACACAGAAAGATCTTTTGATTTACATGGATGGCTCTGGTGATGACAGAGGAGAAGAGGCTGGAAATGCTGGAGGACCATCAGCACGTGGACCAGCTCCCACCCCGGGGCGGCAGCTGCAGGAGGTGGGCAGGGGTCCTGAGTGCAGGCGAGACCTCGCCTCCAACGAGGCACGAGGAGTGTGGAGGAGGTGGAACAAGTCAAGAGGAAACAGCCTCAGGTGGCACCAAAGGTTTATTCAGACCTGTGGAACAATTTCTTCCCCTGCAGGGCTGTCCCAGGCTGCCCAGGGCAGGGGGGGAGTCCCCGTGATCCCTGGAGGGGTTTCCAAGTCCCCCGTGGAGCTGTGGTGCTGAGGGCCAGGGGTCAGTGCTAATCTGGAACTAGAGTCACCCTCACAGAAAAGTTTTTCCTCCTGTTCAGATGAATCCTCCTTGGTGCCAGTTTGTGCCTGGTGCCCCTTGTCCTGTGGCTGGGCACCACTGACCAGAGTCTGTCCCCATCCTCTTGCCC
Organism: Chloroceryle amazona; assembly: GCA_027560015.1. NCBI lineage: Eukaryota > Metazoa > Chordata > Aves > Coraciiformes > Cerylidae > Chloroceryle > Chloroceryle amazona. Next base: position 28,172 of record JANHFX010006620.1, read on the forward strand.
CCCTAAAGGGCCCTTTAGCTCTTGCTCAGCATTGCTCAGCTCCCCTCTCAGGCTGCTCTTCTCCAGCTGAACAGCCCCAGGGCTCTCAGACTTTCCCAAGCACAGAGATGCTCCAGCCCCTCAGCATCTTTGTAGCCCCCACTCAACTCTCTCCGGTAGTTCCCTGTCTCTCTTGAACTGGGGAGCCCAGAACTGTACACAGTGCTTAGAGGTGGTCTCACCAGGGCAGAGCAGGAGGAGAGGAGAACCTCCCTTGACCTGCTGGCCATGCTCAGTATGTCTCAGGACACACGTCTGGCTTCTGGCTAATATGGATAAATACTCAAACTTCTCAATTATATTGAATGAAACTATTGAAATATTAGTCATTTTTCCTAGCTGGGTATTTTGCAGGACCACAGCAAACCCAGAAAGGAGCCCTGTCTTCAAAATCTTGCTTAAATGCTTAAGCTGTTCTCTGTGCCCCTGTATTGAAACAAATATCTTAGCAGCGTGGCTCCGAATCGCTGGAAAAATGAGTTAAAAGCACTGACTACTTTTCCAATGCTTTGTTTTTAGTGAATATAAATTGCAAACAAAATCTTGGCTTCTGAGCCTAATTTGAAATAGTCAAGGATATGCTACAAAGAGGTTCTTTTTTTTTTTTAAATACCCAAGGTTTCTTGTGTTTTATTTTTAAAGATGGATCGAAGGGAATATGTCAAAGGCAAGTTGTGCCAGCACTGCTTAACCTGCCAGGATCTGGGAGATTATTTCTGCTGGCTTTGTGGGCCTTTTCAGCGTGAGCCTGGAAAATGCTAATTAATTTCAGGATTGCTGTGTGTGTGATATGCTTTGACATACACAGCAAATTAATAATAATATAATAATCTTTCTGAAAGAATGTTGAGAGCAATTTATAGTTCATGCCAGATGTCAGTTGACTGAGTAATTTAACACACTTGTGTAAGTGAGACGCAAGAGCTTTTGCTAGTTTGCCACAGTGCTTATGGGTATGAAAGACAAAATTTATGAGTTTTAGCGATGTGCATAATCCAAAAAATTCTCTCCCTGTTGTAGGGACTCGGCAGTATCACAAGTGGATGTCTTTTAATCATCTGAAACATATAGCTCAAATGCTGTTTTATTTGTTTAAACCAAGAAAAGACATAATTCCTCCCGGGGAAGTGCTGTGAATGCAAGACCGGGAAAATGGTTTCTGTCCTATCAGTAGCTGCAGGGACCACATCTCCATAATGTTGCTAAAGCAGCAAAGACAGCCCTGTCAGCTTAGAAATTGCATTAGAAGGTCTCTCTGGCCCTGGAATCAAAAGTTGTTTCCTACATTTGTGCCCAGTGGAATGACCTTGAATCTTGCAGGTTTTAGATGTGGGTGAGACCCTGGGAATGGGGCTTAGGGAGTCTGGGGATTCACCTTGCCAGGCTTGAACTGCCTGGAAACCATTCAGCCTGAGCTGGACCTCCTCAAGAGGGACAGGCACCTCTGGGAAGAGGTTCAGCTCCAGGAGGTATGTAGGTGGGTGAATTTCTTCCCCTAGGGCTAACCAAGTCTAAGTAAGATGGACATCTGTCCTTCCATGCAACTAAGGATAAACTACAGAACCGAGGGGAGTACTTCAAGGGGCCTGTCAGAAAGATGGGGACAGACTTTTGAGGAGGACCTGTTGGGGCAGGACAAGGGGTGATGGCTTTAAACTAAGAGGGAGACTTAGAACAGAGAGAAGGAAGAAATTTTTGACACTAAGGGTGATGAGACCCTGGCCCAGGCTGCCCAGAGGTGGTGGTGGCTGCCCCATCCCTGGCACCATCCCAGGGGAGGTGGCTGGGGCTCTGAGCACCCTGCTAT
>JANHFX010006620.1:30117-40860 GCA_027560015.1 Chloroceryle amazona
TTGAGGATGTCCCTGCTCTCAGCAGGGGGGTTGGACCAGATGCCCTCTGGAGCTCCCTTCCAACCCAGACACTTCTAACATCCCCATTACGTGTCCTACAGTAGCCCATGGGTTAAAGGTTTGTCCAGCACGATCCAGCCCCCCAAAGCTGGAAGGAAAAACTTCCCTGTATTGATTTCAACTGCATCAAATCTCCCCGCTCCAAGCAGATGCTTCTGCTCTCTGCAACTAACACCTTTCCAAACCCTTCCACTCAAGGCTACCAAAACAAAGTCGTCGGCCAAGCCGCCCTCATCATCCTCACAATCTTGAGGAGGAGGAGATTGCCACAACAGTAACTTGCCCAAGCACAGAAGAAGTGCATAGCAGATACTTGTCAGCCTAGCTGCTTCCCCCAGTAACACCTGCCAGTTCCAGCAAAGCATACCCAACTCCCAGTGGCAATAATTAGAGCTTGCCACACCACTCCGGTCCAGTACATAATGGAATACTCTCCCTACACCTATTACTTTATAGCCAAGCAGACCAAGGCTCTGGTTCCGGGCGCATTCTCTGCGTCGCATCACCGTGCACCACAGGAGGGTTGTGCTGGTCTCCAGGAGAGGAGTTGTGCTGGTCTCCAAGCTGAGAAGCGGAGATCCCGCCACGCTCTGCTCCTTTCTTCTGCAGTTTCCTAAGTGACAACTGAGTGCAGCTACTCCTACTGTCATTTCTCACCCCCTCATTCCCAGCACAGGAAGCCTCCTTAGTGCTCTACTTCCAGCTGTAGGAGCCACGGCACTTTCCAGGAAAGGCAGAAGGGTTCAAGAGACACTTTAGCTTCTTGAGCAACCGGTCGTAGACATTTCACCGCGGCACTCTCAGAGCTCTGAGCTCCAAGCCCAGCAAAGCTCAGGGGTAAATGCTGAAAGGTGCTACAATTAACCTTCTGCTGACCCCATCTACTGTGATACGCTAAAGACTTCTCTTTAACACTGCCATAAATACAGCCGGACACACAAACCTGTAATCAGCAGCCTCACTAACACCAGTACTCCAACGGCTGACTGACAGAACGCACCCTTCCAGGGGTACCCCAGCTGACGGGTACAGCCCACACGCCAGAACCCCGCTCAACGGGTTCAGTCGACGGCACCAAGTGTCACTTACAATTGCCCCTCGGGGATCGGGTTGGAAGCGCGCTGCCTTTTCTTCCTTCCGCTCCCCGGTTTGTTGTGCACCACAAACCATTTCCACAACAACAGGAAGAGGAAATCGGGCTCCAGGAGCTGAAAAAGAGGGGAGGGTAAGAGGGCTGAGAGGGAAGAGCACCATCTGCTGCCCCAGGCCCGTCACCACCTGCCCGCGTACCGCGCCCTCGCCTCCGAGTGCCACGAAGTCACACAAACACCAGAGTTTTAGAGAAACATTTATTATAGGGTTGCAGAATTTATGCCAATATAAAGTCCCTTAATAAAACTCTCGAGTTCATCAACTGCAGGACACTTAACTCTTCATTATCTTTATACTGCAGCTGTCCAAAACCAAAAAGGAACAACGCTCCGACTGCAGCGGTAACGCTACTTGCTGGTAAAAAGTTGATCTAAAAAGTTGATATAAGCCAGAGTAGTTTTCAGTTTACGACTACAGTCACGTTCACAAGTGAGCTCTACCAGAACAGATTCTTGAAATAGGAAGTTACAGGATCAACCAATTCGTAACTAAAAATACCGACAAGCTTGAAGAGCAACTCTATCAGAATCTACCAACTAAACAGCACAAAACCAAACAAAAAGGTAGAAGATTTAAACGTAAGCTCGGGGAAAGGTTCCAAATATACATACGAATTCAATACAGTAATTGCACAAAATGAAATAGGGTAGTGTTAAAGGGTTCTGATCACTGAGGTTGGGTTTTACATGCTTCACACGTGGTAGTTAAAATAAACCTTTAATGACGCGTATCAGAGGGTTTTGTTTAGCCAGGATACGGAGTGCAGAGCTATCCTACAGAACTACACAAGATGTGCAAACCACAGATTATTAATATTAATCATTCTGTGAAAGTTAAGGTGAACAGAATTGGTTCCAGCCAAGGAATTGGTTAACATTTGTGTGTATATATATATATTTTTCTGCCATTCCCAGATTACACGAAATCAAACACATTCAAACGCATAAACTGATATTAACCTTCAGAAAAAAAGAAGAAAAAAAACAACAAAACCAACCTTACGCAAATTTAAGTTTTACATGAGACAACTAAAATGTTATGAGGATCAAAGAAAGATGAAATGGTGACTTTGTCTTTTGAAATACAAGCAATACACAGAAAATGCATAAGGCTTTTGATTATCACTGCACGTTTTAATTGAAGAAGTCGATGTCTAATGCTCAGACTTCTCAAGGAAGGTGTGAACTAGTCACCTGCCATCCAACACCTTTCATTGTTGACAGATCTTTGTTTCAACGACGAAAGAGTTTTCAAAGTGTCTGATTGAGTGACAGTTCTCCACTGAACGCTTCTGCAGACCTGGGGACAAGAGAAGACCAGAGCCTAAGTGAAGCAGAGCTAGAACCCAGCAGCAAGTATTTATATGTTTTGTATCATTATGAACAGCAGCAAGACACAATAATCCAGTTCGTGGTGTTTCTAAAGCCATGAATTGCCACTAGAGCTTGGTAATATCCATTTGTTTCCCATCAGGAAGCCTCCCTCATTTTCAGAATGGTGACGAGAAGAGAGGGGCCCACGGACACCACAGGACAAAGCAAGGGAGCACTTCTTTCTAGTGTCCCCACCATCATCTTAGTGACAGAACACTAAATACATTGTTTATAGCAATGTTTCTCACAGCTCTTCCAACCCACAAAGAAAAGCAAAGCAGATTGAAATCACGGGGAAACATCTTAAAAGCTCAAAGGGCACAGAGAAAAAAAAAAACAACTAGTTCTTTACCAGCACTTCCCCACACCATCCCAGTATCTATCAGCGCAATGTGTGCTTCTCTAGAGCAGTCTTCACCTTGAAGAGAGCCCTGTGAGGATTTGCCACTCAGCTGATGATCTTACTGAAGTTTCTCCTAACACTATTAAAGTGATTTTCTCTATTTTGGGACATGGCAGCATGGGATTTGACACGGGCAGTTCACCTGTATCAGCTGGGCATCTTTACCAGGAGACAAGACTACGGTAGCTCTGCCAGAGACAAGCTGCTAAAGCACTTCAACACACAACAGTTAGAGAAGGAAGATTTAGAGCTTGTTTAGTAAGCAGAGAATTGTTCAGAGTGAGCAAGAGAAGCCATCCATCCAAATCAAGAAGCACTAGCTCTTAAACCAAACCCAGCAAGGCACTGATTTATTTTTTTTTTTTATATATACACATAAAATACTGGCTCTCCTTCAATTCAGCTCAATCTTCACACTGGCACAAGCTGAGAAGTTTCCAGTGGCTACCTAAGGGGGTAAGTCACTGAGCAGTCGGGGTGGCCTGGCTGGTTTCTCACACCACACCTCCAGGGAACTGCGGCGGAACCCGAGGTCAGTTTGATCTAACTGATCAGTCTCCTGGAGAGGTGTTTTCAAGATGTCAACACCATTCTCCAGCAAGATCATTTAATGAATCATCACAAATGCTCTTCAGGGTATTGTCTGTGGACTGCAGTCGATTTAGACTTGTCACAAAAGCATCTTCGCAACAGCCAAGGGACACACGTGTCTCCCTCCAGTAAACACCTCAAGTCCAGTCCTTTTCACAGGGAGGCAGTGGGATTGTGCAAGTAGACAGGCAATAAGAAAACAACAGAGCTCAGAAGTTCCTGTGAAGCATTCTTCTTCTTTCAGAAAGGAAGCCTGGGATGTCTGGAGCAAGCTGTTCCAGTTTTAAACTTAATTTTTTTTTTCTATTTCAGAGCAAATGAACTAGAAGATAATGTTTTTACCTGATGCTCCTGTAACCCAGTTTTAGATTGGACAGTGACAGACAAAGCTGCACCTACAGAGACTCACGTTATCAGATGGATTACATGAATTTTGGGGCCAAGCTAACTTGGAACTTAAGCCTACTTCTGTTCCATCTGTTGGCTGAAGTTCAAACGTGGTTTGGGCATTTAACCTCCAATTCTGTAACTGAAACTCTCACCATGTTGAAATGAAACTTCAGATACATACTTGAAAGTAGGGGAAAATACCCATCAGTTCTGCAGTCTCAGATCACGGTGAACATTCACAGATTTCCAAGCCAAAAAACTCCAATGGTTTAAGTATTTACCCTTTCCCTACTTGAATGATAGATTTAATTATTTCCTTTTTGCTTTTTTTTAGCCAAAGGGAACTTACCCGTTATCTGGTCTCTGCGCTGAAGTCTGAAGGTCTCTTTTCCAACACAGAGCTGGTAGATGAAGATGCCCAGATCAGACACGTTATCGATCTCCTCTGTAACCACCATCTCTTCACGGACCAGGTAGGTCTGAGGCAGGTAAGAGCCAGTCTAAGAGAGACAAAACCCCGAGATACAGTATTCTGCTAACAGTGGATGAACATCACCAACACTTTCCTCTGCTTTGGAAGGGTTTCAAGTGCTAGATCTCAGCTATCCTTCTTTTCAATACTAAGATACACTGGTCTGGAAGAGCTGCATACCAGAGAAGTTAAAAACTGACAAAAGCTGTTGCTAACAGTTGCAGTTACATCCAAGCGAAGCGCAGTTAACCGTGACATTGCTCCCTCTCAAAGCAAACAGAACTAGAATCGGTTGATTTGTATGCAACAGAAAGTCTGTGGTTAGAAGAGGAGAAAGTATTAGGAAAGTTACCACGTTTGAGGCAATATATTCTTAACAGAAAAAAAAACAAACAAAGAAACAAACCCTCACAACCTACAGAAGTGAGGTCTTCAGCACAAGATCCCAGCACTACTGAAACAACTTCCCACTCCTCACAACCACCTCCTGAAAGTGTGGGCAGGGAAAGCTTGTCCCCACAAAGCTGCAGAAAAAGGAACAAGCTAAGCTAGATGAGGTGGCCTAGGTGTGGAAGAGTCTCTGAGGCTACTCTGAACAGTCCATTTGACACAGGAGAGCTCAGGACTGCATTGAATTTCCAAGGAGTAGAAAGCTCTACAACTCGACCCATAGGACTTCTTGGAAAAATATCGGTCTCGGTCACTGAAGAGTCAAGGTGCTTGTGGTGAGCTCCCAACTACAGTGCCAACAAAACAGCAGAACAAGTTTGCATTGTTCTTTTCAGTAAAGCTCTCACGGGGCAAGGGAGTTTTCCGGTAGTAACTTTCAGGTTTAGGCTTTCAATGGTATTTTGAGCTTTCAAATTCCTTTGTAAGAGCTAAATATAACCTTATTTGCTAGTTGCTTTCAGCTTTCATAAAGCTAGGTATTAATAAGAGCATTAAGCATGAATCTACTCAACATAATATCCACTGACAGCTGGCCTCAACTTCAGTACAGTGACCGAGCCGGGGGGATTAACGTCCTTCGATGGCAAGAGGACTGTTCCAGCAAGAGCTGGAGCAGCTCAGGAGCAACACCCAGCGTTGGTACCAAAAGCAATCTCGTCAGCATGAGCTAACAGGTTAAGCTCCCACGTACCGCCAGCTTTGCGAAGAGATCCATCAGATTTCTTGGTGGCATAACGATGGACGTGTTCAGCGGAATCACGTAGCAGTTACCCAGTTGCAAGTCAAGATACGCCGTCAGCAGCTATTTGGAAAACAAGTTTTCAATTCATTAAGCGTGGCCTTTAATTATCAGAACAGGGCTGTACAAGGACTAAGGAGGAAGCTCAGAAAGCTGGACATATCAAAACATTGCATTCAGGAACTGTCACCACTTTAAGGTTTATAACAGGACTTTCGTACACAAGAGCAGGTTATAAAAGCAATTTCTATCGTAATTCTCAACAAGTACAGTCTGGATGACAACTGAGAGAGTCTTTGGGAGTATGCTCTCATCACTGAAGATGGCCAATTAAGCACAGTGCAAGCAGTATCCAACTGTTGATAAGTGAGCCCTCCCTGGACATATCTCCTCACAAAAAGCATTAGCCTCTAGAAAGTCACATCCCCGAGCGCGAGAACTGCCGAGACTAAAATTATCAACCTATCTACTCGTGGCATTATGACTCTGCAGAGCGCTTCGCCAGAACCAACTGAAGTTCTTCTTAAGTTGCCCAAGTCCTTTAAGTTATAGCCAAGATTGTGTCATGACAAGACAGATAAAAGCCTGGCTACGTGGCATTCCACACTGCCAGTAAAGGCAGGGCCTACAGATGACAGTTCTAGTGTCTTCACCGGGATACTATCTGCGCTGCCACGGTTTGATTTACAAGCGACCTACGAGAGCTTTTACAGCTGACTAAGGATAATTGTTGATACTATCAACACAATTTTCACTAAAAAGTCAAATGAAAACTATCCCCTCACCTTTGCTCTAGAAGGGCTACAAGCAACTAAGAGCATTTTCAAGTTCCTGAAGCGATTTTTCGGTTTGCTTATCCAAGGCCCCCCGATTTGTTTGCAATTCTACACTCGGCTTTAGCACAGTTTGGCAGAATCTTAGACCAAATCCTCGGTTTCCCCGCTCCTTAACTCACCCTTGTGGTGTTCTCCTACCCTCGCTTTCATTTACATATGATTCAAGTGTCACACAGACATCCTGTGGGCAGCAATGCTTACATTTGCGTAACACCGAGATGCGCTGTTCTGAGAAGCGATCCAGAGTCACTTCGGGACATGATTTCACAGTCACGGTAGTTATTGGGTTGATGGTTGGACTTGATAGAATCATTAAGGTTGGAAAAGACCTCTGAGGCAACGACCTTAAAGGTCTTTTCCAACCTTAATGATTCTATGAACTCCTCTAACACTCCTGTAACGCTCCTCCCTTGTAGAAGTCTACTGTCATAGAGTTAAAGGGGTCAGATTTCCCACGCTTAACCCCATCCCCAAAGAGAGGTCTGCGTGGCCACCTTTGAAGATCTCGAGAACCAAACCCCTTGAGCCGCTGCGTTACCATCCGCTCCAGTTTCCCAGCGAGCGGCAAGACCGGTTCTTCCTCCTCGCTTCCCACGCACTCACCCTATCGAAGTCATGAACGATCGCTGCCGGATCACTGTCCGAGAACTTGGGAACGGGCACGTCGATGATGGCGATGTTGTCGTCTTCTCGAATGTCGGCTTCTTCAGCGATGGGCAGGAAATAAGGTTCCACCGCGCGATCGCGATTTTCGTTTTCAAAGTAACACATTTCACCACGGTACACCTTATGCTGAAAGCAAGAGCGAGGAGAGTTATTTTTACAGCGAATGTTGCTGTAAAACTCTACTTCTAACACTTACGCTATGATGAAGAGCAGGTCTGTCGCACCCAGAGCTTTTATAAGGGACGTAGCAGTCTTCACGTCCCAGTTTTGGAAGGTTTTCTAATCCACTTATAATTACACAGGGGTTTATTCGGTGATGCTTAAAGGTAAAAAGAAATTTCACGTTACCTTCGGCATGAAGTACTTGTAGATGCAGGCTCCCCCAACAACAACTCCTGCCAAGATAAAGGCGAGACCCAGCAGAGTCAGCAGACATCTTCCAGATGAGTTTTCACCTCCATGTGTCGCAACTTCTGGATCCTTTAAATAAAGGGCAATGAGAACTCAGAAAGCAGAGTTGCTCCGGCTTTAGAGTAAGCCGTTATCTACTGGCCTATCATCTACCTTGGCCTATCATCTTCTACTTCTTCCAGGTGTAGAGAGAGAATTGTAAGTCAAGCATCGTATAATATGCAAATACACAAAATACCACTGCATCCTATTAAGATCAGTTTTCAAACAGCACTGAAAGAGGCTATTTCCTTACTTAGAGGATGCTTTCGAGACAAACCTTTATCCAGAAACTATTCTGAGGTGCAAGAAATCTAAACAGCTGTAACAAAAGATACGAGTGCTGCAGCTGCACTATAGTAGAAGGAAAGCAAGATTGTAGAGCAAGGTCATTTTAATGTACACAGTGCTTTCAGGCCTCTTCCCTCTCCTCCCCTCGCTGTCCCATGGATTAAGGTACCATTGCTTTTCCTTACAAAGCTGGACTAACAGAAGAAGCTAAGAAGCAACTCTGGCTACTAGCTAGGGAACTGACTTCTGACTGTTTGACTCCTGTCAGGTTTTAGAGCTTGTGATACGAGGGGGAACTGCTCACCAGCTTAAACACAGCTTCAAATTATGCCAAATATAAGTAATTCCCTGGGGCACATCCTGCCTCGCAGCTTCAAAATAGTCTTTCTTCCACCCAAGTCCCAGGGAAGTTTTGTTTCTAGCAGCCTGAAACTTCTCTCTTCAGTTCAGTGACTTGTTTCCTCGCCTCCCCCCTGCAATGTTCTCTCAAACTGCATCCAAAGAAACTACCACCAGCACCAGTAAGACGGTGGTGAGTTGTGTAACAGCGAGTGCAAAGTCAGTGGTGTGTCTCAAGGGTGTGTTGAACACTCAAGTGTTCTTTCAGTGCCCTACTGGACTCCCAGGTGAAAGGCTCACAGCAGCCAAGCTGAGAGGAGAAGGGCAAAAATAAATCCTGAGAAAAAAAAACCAAAACCAAAACAAAACACACAATCCAAATCAAACACTAACAAGCCCCAAATGCTTAGGTAATCTGTAGAGTTGGCCAAGGATGTCCCTTTAATGATTTATGGCTCTGGTATTTAGCAGCTCTGGTATTTAGCAGCTCACTTTTGAGACCTGCTCTTTGCACTGAAAAAAAAAAAGAAAAAAAAAAAAGGATTTCAGAGCAAGAGATCTTTTCCTTCGTTCTGTTCCTCAAGTCAGTAGCTAGACTTCACACAGCAGCTTCCACAGCCTTTCTTCTTTATCTGGGTCCCACTATTTGCACGCGTGTGGAACGCAAGAGATTTAAGTGACCTGTGATCACGACAAGCCACTGGATTATTGCAAAGGCTGCACATAATTCCACGCTCAGCATGTAAAAGTCAAACACATCAGCTATGCGAGTACAGAAACAAAAACCAAGCTGTTTTGTGAAAGTCAATACTCCTACATTCCACTCTCGCATCCTCCAAACAGAAAAATGTTGGTTCAGCAAGACCAAAGCCTCTACAATTGGCTAGTTAAGCATTTGTCAAAAATAAACCCCAAATAAAAACCCAACCCCTAGTTTCAAGTCAGAGTTATGCCACATTTATATGCCATGAGGTGAAAAACACCCTGCAGAGTTAACTAGCTTTTAAGATCAAGACTATTTCTGTCCTCTCCATATTCTGCCACCTTCATCTCCACCTTTCAGTAACTTACTCAGCCCGTCGTTACTCAAACACAACAATCTGCAGCAGGTCCTAGGGCTCAGATGATGTCAACATCTAATTAGCTACACTTGCACTACACCGATTTCAAACAAAGCCAAGGTATTTATCGTATTAAGAAGCAACGTAGGCAGCCTGAATCAGAGAAGAAAGAGTTGACAGAGCTGATAAGAGAACACAATACCAAGATTTTGCTGCAGTAGGTTACGAAAACTCTGCTCAAAACCACTAACTCATAAAAAAAACCCCAAACCTGACAAGAAAATGCAGTTCTAAGCCGTGCAGTAACACGCAAAGTGGAGTGAAAGAGGAGAAAAATCACTTGTGTTAGCATCTGCAGTGAGCTCAAGAGACACTGTTGACTCAGTCAACCCCACACAACCTGCAGGGACAATATTCTGCAAGCTCAAGCGTTTTGGGCAGGTATTCTTGGGGACTTCTATTGTGCTGCTTCAGCCTACGTTAGCCATTAAGCTTGTTTGCTCTGCACAAATATTCCAGCAAAAGGAGACACGAAGGAGGATTAGAACAAGTTTGTCTTGGAGTAAAATTGTGAACTTGATGTTTGCATGCAACTCTTCAGCCCTGAAGTCAGGGTGAAGAGCTGTTAAAACCCCAGGTACACGCAGCCAAGCACAGAGAACATTGTCACAGGTAGAACAAAACAGCACGAGTGGCTTCCAAACTGAGAAGAGCAGCTATTGCAGGAGATATATTAGATCTATTTATGCTCAGAACTTGCACAGTAGAGGGACAGTAAAAATAAGCATAATAAGTTGCAAACTGATGAGTTTGCCCTTCAAGAAACTGGTCAGGTGTTTGGTTTTTTTTGATTTTTTACTAGTCGCACTCCCCAGTCACAAATAAACTCGGTCAATCCCATATTTCTCCTCTAGGGCTACTGGTTTATTTACCTAGGTGATGAACAACTTCATCCGACTAAAAATGCCAGCAGCTGAGCAAGACATCTTCAGAATAAAGTCTCCCACAAATTTGGAAAGTTCAATTCAAGTCAGCCAGCCGGCAACTCGTTAGGAAGGAAAAGCCAACCACAAAATGCTCGCCTGGGTTTCTATTTTAAACCCTTTATGGCAGGTTTCTTAATTTAAGCTAGACATAGCAGGAGCCCAGGCGCCTCACCGCAGCGCCTCTCTCCAGCTCGCTGCCCACGAGGGTTGCAGGGAGCAGAGGATGAGCCCTTAACCCACTTTGTTTGGCCTGGAAATCCGCTCTTTCCTGGGGGGACCGCGCTGCCGCCCAGCCCAGGCCGCTTTCCCTTCCCCCTTCCCCGGGGCTGGCGGCGGCGCTGGGCCAGAGACGAGCCCCGGAGCTCGCCAGGGAGGGAGGGAGGAAAGATCGACCCGCCTGAGAGCTACGAAGGTTTTAAAACCCCGTCAGGAAACACGGCCCTGGCACAGGCCCAGCTGCGAGATAAACAGCCGGGCCTGCCCC
>JANHFX010006621.1:334-15020 GCA_027560015.1 Chloroceryle amazona
TCTTTCACGTTGATTTGAAGTGAGATTGCTGGTTTAAATTTTGTATTCAGCTTTAAATGTCAAGTACTCTTCGTAGGATGATTTTTATACTGGACAGTGATACTGATAGTTCTGAAGTGCAACTAATTGTGCTGATGGGATGGTGTATGTGTTTTTAAATATACTCCAAACCGTAGGATGGTATTTCCTCACTCCTGTTTCAAATTGGGTGCCATGTTATTTGCAAGGTTCAGATTAAACTTCAGCAAGGATGTAGTAAGCTATCTTTTTTCATCAGCGTGGGTTTGAGGTTTTTTTGAAGTATACAAATACTCCTTAGACAATTATTATTCCCCGCAGTGGTAACTGCACCTGGGTGTGAGTGATTAATTGTGCTTTCTGTGGAAGAGGTGGTTGAGTTAGTGTTACACAAACTGGTGTAGTTCAAAACAACTTGATACGCATTTTCACACATGTTATTTACTAAGATGTCTTTAGCAGACGTGCTACTTTGAAGTTGCGTGTGTTACAGAAGGCAGTATTTGAGTGACAAAGAACATGACTGATTTTTTTTTTTCCCCCTATTTATGCTGCTCAAGTTGGAGGTCTGGTAAAAAATTTTGGCTTACAGAGAGCTTTTGTAGTGGTAAGCTGAAAGCACAAATGCCAAAAGGAGATTCTCTGTTAAGCCTCTCTTTAAAAAATACAATCACACAAAATCCATGTTCCATAATTCCGAGTGTTTAATCAAGCCCTAAAGTTTTTAAACTGGAAATGTAATCTTTGGGAATCACCTGTTTACTGTCACTTGACTATGTGCTTTTATGATAACGTGTCCACTAAAAGGTTGTGACAGGATTCAGTGAAATCTGGCAGGATTGGACATGGGCACAAAATGCTTTACAGTCAGCAGGATTTGCAAGGAGTTGCTCTTCTGAAATATGGAGTAAGATGGGAGAGGAGCTTTTGGATACTTGCAAATAGATTAGACTGCAGGAAATGTGCAGGAGGCCTATGGAGCATACTTGCCAGATAAATTAGAGGTGGTCTTGATCTGAATCCAACCTGTCTCAGAGCTCAGCTCTGGGAATCTAGTTCAGATTTCTTTGATAAAAATGAGGCTTTAGCCTTCACAGTAAAATCTTTGATCCCCAGGACAGCCTTGAAAGTGCAATTTTAGTTTTGACCCAGCCTATGGAGAACTTAATGACATTTTACCATAGGTTTCCAGCTCAGTTCCAGCTTGAGTAATTTTAAAGTCTGCTGGCACTATTTAGCCCACACAGACCATGAAGTCGACCGTAAGTAAGTACAAGTTGATGGAAAAACAATATTGCTAGAACAGAGTGACAGATGTTGATTATCACAAAATGTCTGTTTAAGCATTTTATATGGATCCATTTCCTCACTGCATACACCTGAAATTTTTGTAGAAGTTACAAAGTAATTGTACTTAAAGATGTGGAATCATCTGCAAAAGAAATTGTTGGAGTACATATTGCAAAAAATGACTGCTGTGGTTATTGCTGTTGCTGCTCAGGGGAGCTATTCAGATGCCTCATTTATTGGAGCTTAATAGATTAAAAGTCCAAATTGAGTCTCATGATATAAACCTAATCAAATTCTAATCTGCATAATTTTCCCATAAGCAGCAATGGGAAATTTATTTAATTTATGTTTCAGTAGTTGCCAATCATGTGTTGGACAACATTGAGGCTTTTATTTATCAAAATATTTTTATTGATTGCTTGCTATGACATCTAGCTTTCTTCTTTCTTTTTCACTAAGGCAAAAACTATATTTTATTTGGTATAATGTAAGGTATAATGACATAATGTAGAGTCTTGCCTAACATGCCTATATATTTTTTAATGGTGAGCTTTCAATTTTATTTGTAGTTATTGAATACCTGTCTCTCTGAACTAGGTAATGTAGCTTAATTTATTTGATAAGTTTTATTCAGCATATTTATTTATTTTTGCCTGAGGTCTAAATATGCAAGGTTGATTAATGATTAAACTGAAAAGAATTTGGCATCATTTTATAATAAATTCATTTAGCTGCAAACCTGTGCCACCAACTTTGTGTCCTAGGATTATATAGTGGAGAAAACTATTAAATGGTACATGGGGAGTAGCTTGTCATGACAGTGGCTAAAACCACAAGAATTATGATTTCTGATATAATAAATTTAACTGTATTCCATAATAATTGCCGAATGAACACGTGGTGCTATTTCTTCTCTCTCTTTCCAATTATTTATATATTTCCAGTCAGTTCTTTCTGACCAAAATAAGAGAAAAGCAAGAAGAGTCTGTGAGAAGTAGCCATGCTACTCTCTTGCACCTAGACAGTAGTATTAGGAGTATTTGCTATACCTAGAGGTGTAATTCACCAGAAAGAATGGTCACTTGCCACCAAGAGAAAGAACAATCCGAGAGAACAAAATTCTTTCCCAACAGGAGTAGGCTCTGGAAAACCAGGTTCATGACAACAGAAAAATGGAAGAAAGAGTAGATGGAAAACTAAAGGTGACATGACGGTTACAAAACAAAACAAGAATTCAACAAATCCAAAGCACATGGTGTTTTGGAAGGAGTTAAAATGTTCTCTGGCCAGTTTGTAAAAATGTAGTAGTATGTTAATGTGAACATGTCCCAAGCAATAGGGTAAGTGTGAATGAAGTAGTTTGGAAACTGTTGTCCTCTGCACATCCTTTGTATTTTACTGTTTGTTGTCCTAGGTGTTTTCAATTAGAGAATTACCCGATCATTCCTCTGTTTCTAGAAACAGCTTAAAATATAGGTGCTTAAAGACAACTACAAGATGATGCTAGCTGTCTAGCAATAAACTCCTGCTGTCCTAGCCCATTTGCTTTGGTAGCTTTGGATTGCGTAAGCTGGTGGTGAACCTCAGCAGAGCTATCATTTGTGTAATTACCACAGGAGATGTCGTGAAACAGAAAACCACAAAACAGGCAGTTTCAGATGGCCTTCATCTTTATTTTTTGTCTGCATTTGATAGTGAAACGCAAAATGACACTTAAACGGGGAAAAGACTTGTTTAAGTACCTGTGAATAAAACCTGCTAAGTTATACACAATTCTGCACTATGCTTAAAATATGCTATTTCTAACATATTATCCTGTTCACAATAGAAAATGGAAACAATGTGGTTTCATTCAGTGCTAGACCTCAAGATGATGAAACTCTAATCCTTCTCTTGATCTTTATTTTTACAACTTAATCCTGCCTTGCTAGAACCAGCAGACCTATAAATCCTTAACAGCTTCAGCATGTGGGACCACTAATGCACCCAGGAACGATTCTCACACTTTGGGGTGTGGAAACTAATATCGATCCCCTACTTTGTGCTTTCATTAGAACATTGATTTGGACATTTTCACCGTAGGTTTCTGTAATTCAACAGTATGGGAACAGACATTAAAGAAGAGCACTTCCTTGGGAAGAAGATGGCTGCTTGTTCTCTGTAACAGTGTCTATCACTGTTCAGTGCTCCAGGGGTTGTCCCAATTGGAGGTTTCTTATAATTGAGAAAGCTATCCTTCTTCACCCTCCGCTCCCTGTAGATTTAGCTTGGCCTATGTTGGGCCCAGAGCAACTCCAAAGGTGCTGCAGTCTCTGAGAGATCTGGGAGCTTACGCAGTCACATCTGTTCTCCCACATTCCTCTCCTTTTCCAAAGCTTTAGAGATAATCTCCAAGAGATTATTAGATCTTCAGGCACAAATTACAATAAAAGTCAGAACTGAAACCAGATTTCAGGATTTCCAGGTTCTGAGGCCAAACTACAACTGTCTGTCTCAGACCACATGGGACGTTGACACTAGAATCGTTTCTAAATTGAATGGCTGTAACAGATTCCCATGAATGTCAGCAGCTCTTTAGCTGCATGACTGCTGCTGAACTTTCCAGGTATGCCCAAGTGGCTGTACTATGGAGAATAACAGGTATAGTCTAGCATTCAATTGAATTCACTGGAATATTAATGGACATTGTCAGCAAACAGTAGCAAAGGGATATAGCTGTGAGGTCCTTTTGTAAAGAGAATTATTTCTTTTTGGCTGGCTCTGCTTAATGGAAATCCTTGTCTTGTATTCCTGCATGCTAGGTTGTCGGGGGTGTGTTTGGCATTTCACCACCTGTGTGTTATTCATATAAGCTCTAAATATGATTGTTGTTTCATGCGTCTTAGATGAGCCACAGCTAGTTAATATATGCTTTAAAAATTATATTTTTGCGGACATTAGTGCATTTGTTACCAAATGAATCTCATGACACCTTTCCCCAGAATAGCATTATTTAAAGGGCACTATCAATTTACATGACATTTTAATGACAAAGCCACCAACTTTAGGTCTGCCAAGTGGATTTTCAGTTTGGGAAACTGCATTCTGCCTTCATAGAATTCCTGTTCAATAAAACATACATCTTTGGAAGGGAAGGGGGCCAAAGAGGAAAGGAACAGGGGGAAAGGGGAAGAGGATCATAAAGGATCCATTATGATGCTTTAGAATGGTACATATTTTATGAAAAACATAAAAATCCGGTTTGAGAACAGGGCCATCTGTGTCTCAGTGAAGTCAGTGGAACAGAAGCAGTGCACATCCAAGAGCCAAGCTTCTTTCTACATTAAAACCCCAGTAAGCATTTACTGGCCCCTCAGCAAACTAAAAGGATTTATTTACTGCTATGGAGTGCAAACCTTCCTGCATTTCATGGGACATTACTCGGTCGAGTTAACGGCACAGGAACAAAAACCAATGGTTTGTGGCCAGCACAATCAGCAGATCACTTGACCATCAGAGCAATTGCTCCAAACACCACTTAAGCAGAACAAACTATAATTATTGCTGGTGCTTACAGTGGGCAGAAGTCACTGTTAAGTCACGCCAGCATTCCTTGATTTTGAACTTCATTGAAGTGCCATTGTGGCTCCTAGAATACCTGTATGTAACCGCTGAGTCGTAGTTAGTGCTCCCTGAGTTCCTGAGAGGACCATGGGATCAGCCTGGCTCTCACAGAAGCCCAGCACTGCTCATCACTTTGTAGGGGGCATTTTGTAAGAAACAAGGAGGGCTTATAGCCATCTGGCCCTGCTGAGCTCTGAGCTGGGCAGCATCTGGATCCCCTGTAATTCTTTGAAAAAACAGCTCACCTCCTTGTGAGGAGGAGATTTCCACAAGGTTCTCCATCCACAAAGATGAGAACATTTTAAAGAAGTAGGATCTTGAAATTCTTTAGTTGTTTCACCTTCTTTTATGAGCAATAGTATCCCAAAGGTAGCTGGGAAATATTTCTTTGCACAGAATCAAGATGTTGAACTGCAGGAGGCTCAAATACCTTCAGAGTAGGTAGCTGAGTTAGGGCATGTGAGTCCTTGCCTCTCAAAGAGGAAGGCTGCTGGTAGGAGGGAAGCAGTGACTCCTGACTGCCAGTTCTGATTTTGAGCATGACAGGAGCCCTGCATTCCTTTCAGAGACATGATATATTTAATACAGTTTGGCAGCATCTTGCTTCAGAGAGGGACAGGGGCTTGCTATCTCCTGTTGAAGGCCGAGCCATTTCTTGTGTTTGATGTTGTGGTGGTTAGCACCATGGCCAATAGTGGTTGACCCTGGATGGCAACTAAACACCTACCCAGTCTCTTTCTCACTTCCCCCCGGTGAGATGGGGAAGAGAGGCAGAAGGGCAAAAGTGAGAAAAAAACTTCATGGGTTGAGGTAAAGACAGTTTAATAAGTGAAGAGGAAAACAAACAACAAAAACAAATAAACAAACAAACCCCCCAAACAAAACAAACACAACAAAAACCAACCAACCAAAAACCCCCAAGCACATAGTGCAAAGGCAATCACTTGGTACATCCAGCAATTTAGTACTGGATGCAGTTGGCTCCAGGAACTGATATAATTGTGCTGCACCTTACCTCCTAATTTTTGGCAAAGAGAATTCCCTTCTCCAGAAGCCCCCTGCTATCACTGTATTTCCTTATGCAGCGTCTGTGCTCAGACTTGCACAGGCCATGTGAATTTTACTGTAGAGGCTGATCCTGTTAAGCAATTGTAGCCACAGCTCCCTCAGTTGTTTGTTGAACAAGGAGACACTGTGGTTATAAGCAGATCACAACTATCAGCCCTGTTTTACAATTTTGATGAGCGTTAATGGAACAAGGTTTGGGGACTGAAGGAGAAAATGGAATATGAAAAGCAAAATGAAAAGAGGCTGTGAGGAAAGCATGTCATTTCTAAATGAATGCTCTGTGCAGAGGAATTGAATCTTTTCACAGCTGAAAATGGATCTTAAATCTGATGCCTTAGCTTGTTTCAGCTTCTGTAATGAAATAGAGTTTTCCTAATACCCTGTGACCTGAATTTCTCCCTGCTTTATGGGTGCTATTCCTTGACGTACAAACCTGTATTTTCTCAAGTCAGCATTTGATGATGGATGTCAAAATACAGGTCATGTATTATGCATATAGCATTACCGATTTAAGGTGTTTACTTGTCAAGTTGAAGAAATTCAGAAATGTCACATTCACTGAATCTGCACAGCTGTCACTTGTAGTTTTTCATGCCTTTAAATGAAAGTTCTGATAAAGCAGGTTAGTTTTCCTGCACTTTTTTTTTCTGTCTTCTAGAGGAAAAAAATAGAAAGCCTATGTACAGAATTTACATCGTGACTTGGAAGCGGGAATGTGGCCTGAAGGTGTTACGATGCCTTGTGACTCCACACATATAGGCACACAAAATCCCAAAGTACTCCAATTTTCCTTTACTGAAAATATGACAAGATTTTTCTGATTTTAAAAAGTGAA
This sequence comes from Chloroceryle amazona, assembly GCA_027560015.1. Taxonomy (NCBI): domain Eukaryota; kingdom Metazoa; phylum Chordata; class Aves; order Coraciiformes; family Cerylidae; genus Chloroceryle; species Chloroceryle amazona. The sequence goes on from JANHFX010006621.1 coordinate 7,149, forward strand.
TTCATAGAGGTGTCTGGATTAAGCATGGACAAGGAAATTAAATTAAAATAGCATATATTTCTTACATCTTCTAAGACCATAGGATGAAAAATATGAAGGCATGAGTCTGTTTTTCATTCAAGGAGAAAACAGAATCCCTTTAACATGCTTCTGGCATTTCAGACTGAATGCACTGTGTGTGCAGTGTGCAATTACAGAGCTCTTGACAGTCTGTGTCTAACAGAAATGCCACATTTACTTCAATTTTCTAACACTATGCTAGGAAGACAAATATTTGTAGGGTTAGAGAGAGGTGGCTACAAATAGCCTTCGATGGAGAGAGTGTGTGTGGGCCTCTCTGTGTGTGCGCATTGCAATAGAGGAAGGGCAAGAAGGACTTAGACATGTAGATGCAGTTATGCCAACTTTCATCTCTTTGCTTTTGGCTAGTAGGGAAATACTGATGTGCTCTTACCATCTGAAGAGCTTGATTCACTAAACGATGTTTTAGTGAGTGCATCCTGAGATGGGGAGAGGAATGCCTTCAGGAAAAAGAGAGATGCAGAGCCTCAAGGGGTGCTCCCAGCACTACAACTCCTAGGGTGCATAGGAACAAGATTTTTTTTCTCTATTCTCAGATGAGTGTTAAAAGTCTTACTGCTGCCATTTTGACTTTTCTGTGGATGACCCAACAGGCCCTGCCACTTTAACTGCTCAAGAAGTCTGCAGCTACTTGGGGGTTTTATTTAATGTACTGTGACAAAAGGCACTTCTTGCCTTTCCTGTAGCATAATAAAATACAAAACTTAAAACACCAGAGTCTGCTACAGAAGGAGGTGTCACACTAATACCCACCTGTCCTCAGACAGCATTCCCTCCCATTGGAGTCCCACTTTAATTTTCCTGCTGTTGTGTCAGAGTTATGTCTAACTCATGAGGTAGTGCCTGAAGGAGTTCTGTTAGACTTGCTTGGTGAGTCTGAGAAATCCTAGGCTCTGCCATGCAGCAGTAAGCATTCAAAGAGCCAGTATGGCTATCAGTCATAGTGCCAGGCACAAGGAAACTTCTGCAAACCAATACCAGTTGGGAATGCAATTCACTGTCACCACACCAGTCTTACTGAATTAGTTCCAGCACAACGAGTAGTATTAAATGACCGACTGTTCACACTGCCAGCATTTCCAATTGTCTCTAAGAAATCTGCTTTCTAAAGATTTTCTATGCTCTGGTATTATTAAGTATAATTGCTTTGCTGTCTTAGGCTTGCCTATGGTGAAGTTTTTGTCTTGCAAGCCTGTTGAAGATACCACATCCATTTCTTTTCTCCTAAAGAATTTCTTCACAGATTTTTCACTCCCTTTTTACTTATCCCGTCCTTACAATCCTCATGTTGTAGCTAGTTTTCATGTGATAGTCAGAAGGAAATTCATGCTGTTACCTTCTGGAGGGCTGAGTCTTCTCAGTGATTCTAGTTTTACTACCTATGTATTTATATGTGATACAGACAAAACCTAGGGAAAAATAAACTGAATATAAAATAAAATTTTAAATCCCATTAAATCAAGAAGTCCAGGTCTAGTGGCCCTTATAGTTTGTCTTGTTTAGGGACAATTTAAGTGTGATGTATTTATCACTGGAAAAGAACTATAAATCCCTTGTGAGGACACCCTATGGATGTCATCTATCTGGAATTCTGTAAAGCTTTTGACTCAAGCCCCAACAACAACCTTCACTCTAAATTGGAGAGATATGTATTTGATAGGTGGACTGCTCTGTGGAAAAGGAATTGGATGGACAGTTGCATCTAGAGGGTAGTGGTCAACAGCTCCATGTCCAGATGAAAGTTGGTGCAAGGGGTGTCCCTCAAGGGTCAATACTGGGACCTGTGCTGTTTAATATCTTCAACAATGACATAGTGGGATCGAGTGCACCCTCAGCAAGTGTGCATTTGACACACCAGAAGGACGGGATGCTATACAGAGGGACCTGGACAAGCTTGCGAAGCGGGCCTGTGTGAACCTCATAAGGTTCAACAAGAGCAAGTGCAAGGTTCTTCAGCTAGTTCAAGACAAACCCCAGTATCATTAAAGGCTGGGAGATGAAGAGATTGAATGCAGCCCTGTGGAGAAGGACTTGGGGGTACTGGTGGATAAAAAACTGAAAATGAGCCAGCCCAGAAAGCCAACTGTACCATGGGCTGCCTCAAAAGAAGTGTGGCCAGCAGGTCAAGGTAGATCATTCTACTCAGTACTGGTGAGACCTCACCTGGAGTACTGTGTGTTACACAGCTGCCTGCTTTTCAGTACTTACAATTAGACTTCAGAAAGCTTTGCCTAGTGTCCTGGGTTGGGCTCAGGTTAATTATCAGAAACAGCTGCTGGCCCAAAGAGCTGCAGCTGGCAGGGGCCACAGCCCAGATAAACAACTGACCCAGCCAATGGGTTATTTGACACCATACTGGGTCATGCCCTACATAAGGACAGGGGGGTGGTGGTGACTGTTTTCTCCTTGCTTCTGTGTGGCCAGAGCAGGGAAAGTTAGCATCTCGGGAACAGGTAGAGCTTTCTCAGTTTCTATTGATCACTTTTTATATTACTTCATTAGTACTATTGTTATTATTGTTGTTTTCCTCTCTCTTTTTGTTGTTTTATTAAACTGTCCTTATCTCAACACTTAGGGTCTCACCTTTATTCTTCATCCTGATTCTCCTTCCCAGCTGATAGGAAGGGGTGTGGAGTGGTGGGGAAAGTAGAAAGAGGAGTAGAAAGTAGAAGAGCTGTGTGGTGTTTAGCTGTCAGCAGAGGCTGAACTGTGATGCCAGGGTACTTTTTTTCTTTAAAAAAAAATAATTATAAAAAAAAATTAAAATACTTAGTGTCAAAGGCTCCATTCCAAATTGTGTATAGCATCAGGCTGAAAGCACAATCTTTTTTAGATGTGAATCTTGCTGCTCTCCAGACCTTTTTTTTCTTTGAGTGCTTGCCAATATCTTTTCTATCCTGTCTTTGTTTCCTTTACATTCCCACAGGTATAAAACTCTTTCTAGCTTCATTTCAAGCATTCCTCTAACATACTGTTTGAAAACCTGTGTCATCTTCCTTCCATCCTATCTTGTTTTTCCTGTTAGAATGAGCCCTCCCATTTCCATCCCAGTATTCCTATAATTGTAATCCTTGTAAAAAATGAGTATTATGAATGGTACACCCAAAAACCAAAAAAAACCCAACTTTTTTGGGGTTGTATTACTTCTGGAAAAGTTAGCTTTTAAATCCTGCATGCCAATCAAAAACCTGCTAGGGGAAGCAGTTTGTTTTTCATGGTTGTGTTGCTGTTTACTAAAAATAAAAATTCTTTAAAATGCTAATTGAGGTTGAATAAATGGTGTTCATTGCGGGATTACTTGACATACTAGTATGACAAAATTAAATCTTAACACTGAAGTCTTTATTTTTTTATCTATATTTATGTAAGCATTACTCTTTCCATTTTGCATATTTTGAGGAAAAGAAAACCTTGGATAAGAAAGTTAATTTCAATTTCTCTGTTAGCTACTAAATATCTTACAGTAGAAATGATCTGCATATTTGTGAAAGATTATGATAATTGTTGAAAATTACACAATTTTTTTAATGTAAATGACACTCTTTTCACTTTGATTTCTGAGGAAAAAAAAAAATAGAGATAAGGAATTCCTTGTTTTGGATTTTATTAATACATTTTGTCCTCTGTAAACATTTTTCTTTTTTTTTTTCCTTTTTTTTTTTTTTCTTTCAGGTTTTACACCCCCTGGGATGGATAGATCATCTCCAGACAACAGTCCAGTCCATGGCTTGTTACGCCAACCCTCTATTACAACAGGAGCCAACATCCCTATTATAACAGAGCTAGGTAAGGAAAGCTAAAGTTTCTTCCTTCATGTCTACTCCCATATCTTTTCCCCCCTTCCGTTGTTATGCAGTCTCAGGAAAGTTACTGTATCTGCTGTTTTGTCTTCTGATAACTTTTCTGAATTACTCTTTCTAAAGAAAGATTAGTAACAGTTGTTTCACATTATTTGAATAACTTAAGTATATTCTTCTTTCCTTTGGGTTTCTTCGTTTTCTTAAACACTATTGTCAGACAAGATACTTTTTACTTGGTGTAACAAATAAGCGGGGGTCTTTGGGCTAAGGTTAGAAAAAAAACACCACAGTAAGTATGAGCAGACATTTACTGTGCATGTAATCAATAGAAAGAGGACATTTGTTTATTTCTTCATGGTCAAGAACTGTTTAATCACATGTAACCAAACTTTATATAATAGTATGAGACATTTTACTCCTGAGAATATGATGATGGTAGGTAACCAGGCACTGATTTCCACTCTAGCTGTGGGTATTTATGTTGTCAAGTGGTGTGATGTGAACTGCAGAAGCTGTTCTGCTTTTTCATGGCAAATACAAACTTGATTTGTGGTCCTTTGTCCTTTTATTTTCTCTTTCAGTTTTGTTTTTAGAGCCTTACCTGTCTTTTTCCCTTACTTTATTCTCTTTCTGTACTTTCTTTTCCCCCTAAATACTTTACTTATTAGCTAAGCCTGGCAAACTTCTGCCTTTGGTTTCAATCAGTCAGGAAAAAAACAGTGGAACCCACATTCTAATGATAACTGAACTGGGTAAGAAGTGCCTTTTTCCTTCACATCACTGTCTTATTTTCTGTTGTTCTTATTGTCATCAGCTTTTCCTTTATTTATCTGGCTGTATCAGAGGGGCTACCCTCATGGCACTGCTTTGAATGTGTTTTATTTGTGGTTCTTGTTGAAATTGACTGTCTTGTTCTGGCCTTTCTTAATGATTTTTTTTTTTTTCCCTCACACAGCATCAGTAAACCTTTGATCACACTCGCCTGACCTGCCGGCTGTTTTCATAGCACCTCCTCACCAATTCATTTTCTTTGGCCTGGGTCCCTACCTCCTGGGCCCTTCCTCCCCTCCACCAATTTTTCTCTCCTTTTCTCTCTCTCTTTCTCTTTGTTATTTCAGCCTATTGTCAATTTTAGCAGTTCTCACAGGAAGTCCAAGAAGAAGTAAAAGATAAGACACCCTACCCCACCAGGATCATACTTTCCCTTAAGCTATTTGTTTGTTATTTGGGAGAGTAGGCCTTTTCTCAGAAGCTTAGCCTTAGAAGCTGTAAAAAAAAACCCCAAAAAACAGCCAAGCTTCTGCATTGCTCCCTCTCAATAAAGAGAGTTTTTGCCAGCTTTTGTGAGCAGTGTTTGATGAGCATTTCCTATGGCACAGCACAACATATTTGAGCCTACCTCACTTAACCCAGAGACCTTTTGTAGAAATCCTAGCTTACTAACCTGCATCGAGAAGATAAAGATATTGGGGATAAAACCACACTTACAGAATTCACCTTAGATTTGTAGTACCTTGGAAAAACTGACACCATCTGTGGCTATCAAGCTGGTGTCAAAGTCAGGTATTAGTCTGCCAGATATAGGGGGGGAAGTGCCTACTCTCAACTAGCCAATTAAACCAAGGCACAAACTCTTCAAAAAGTATATTTTGAAATGGTATGTCAGACTTTAAAATATTGTTTTGCTGAAGATTTTGGATAATAAATTGATAACCATTGTACAAAGAAAGGAGTATTGTGAATATTGGTGTTTGCTAGGACAAAATTCTTCTGACTCACGGCAGAACATTTCTCCTTTTACAACAGCGAGCTGTTATATTCTCATGGTTACATAAGGCAGTGGGAAAGAAGGAATTTTAAATTCTACTTCAGCTCAGGTTCTGACTGAATGATTATGGCCAAGTACTGTCTCAACAGGGCTCTAAATGGAGGGTTAGAAGTCTTATCTCTTTTAGACAGCTATCGTGAGGCTTTATAGTTACTCGTGTCATGAGCTATGTATGGCAAGCACAGTAGTATATACAGGTTGGAAAAGGAGTAGCTGGAAAATTAAACTGTGTAAGAAGGGCAATCAAAATAGAATTTCTAACCTAAGTTCGGAGCTGAAACCTGATGAAGTTAACAGAAGATCTAAAGTTGTTTTTAAAAGCTCACTGGGCTGACTCAGGAGATGCATTCATATGGGGAACTGGGACATGGTCAATGTGTGCAGTTTCAAATGCTGAAAAAGTTTATTTCCTGTCCTTGCATGAGAACTGAAATTAATTTGTCATTTAGTAAGTTAAAGGATTTTGATGGCACAGCTAAGCAGTCTTTGCTTTCATGCCTGAGGAGGGCTAATATGGAAATGAAATATTTCATGACATATGATCCACTTGATGCGCTGATCTCAAGAAAACAACTGGTTTTAGTGCAGTGAGGTGGAGGCAGAGAGCTTAACTGTGGTAATGAAATAAGAGACAGTTTAAATGACAAATGTTGCTTTATTTGGACTTTTCTTTAAAACAGCCTGGTGCAGTGGTTTGGGGTTGTTTTATTATTTTAATACAGAATTTGTGGCTAAGGAAATGGAGTTATGGAGACAAATATTTGAACAACAGGCAGTGCTGCAAGAGAATAGCCGGAGTATTGAACGTTCATTCATACAGATGCATGTTAAAGGGACAGTTTGTCCTCTTTTTTTGAATCATAAATGCATTAACACCACTCCAGTAAGAATAAGAGCGGCACATCTAACAGATGCCTGTGGGCTACATCAGAGTTTATGGACAGCCTTTATTTTACAGCGGGGTTCTGACTTGGTATCTTGTGATAACATTTCACTGTACATGTATACAACATTAACCACTCTACCTGACCAATGCCAAGATTGTCTCAGTATATAGGAGAGCATCATGTATCTCATTTTGAGTGCAGGCAGCTGGTGCCATGAAGCTACCTTTACAACAAAGTGTTAGTCACCTCTCAAGAGCAAGAGAGTCACATCTATGAGCAAGATAACGATCAACAAATTTTTAAATCCACATTTTTCACATCCATCTTGATTTCATTTTCAGTGACGTCAAAGACACAAGTCTGTGTTTCCAGACATATGCTGTTTCTTTTTTCTTTCTGTGTAATGTGTAAGATCACATGCTGGTGACCCAGAAGCACTTTATGATTTTATCATTATTATTTTCAGTAAATGATTCAAATGTTCAGTTCTTGGACCAAGATGATGACGATGATCCAGACACAGAATTGTATCTCACGCAGCCCTTTGCATGTGGAACCGCGTTTGCTGTCAGTGTGCTGGACTCTCTCATGAGCGCAGTAAGCAAAAACTTCTTCATTTCCTTCCATCAGACTTACTGTGAAAGAATATGAAAGCATAGTCCCTTTTCCACAGGCAGTCAAGAGAATTTCAGAGCCTAAACTAGGTTATTTTTCAGTTGGACAAAGAGACCTTAAAGTAACTGAGATATCTAGGACTACTGTGAGTAGAGTCTCATGTCAGGCTTTAAGGATATTATTTTCCAAAATGATGCTGTATCTCCCTCCTGAAACCCAGACCCAAATTCATTGTGTCAGTCCCTATGCTCACCATTCATGTCAGACTGCATCAACTGTGTTTTAAGCTTTTCATTTTCTGTAGCCATGAACAATGCTCAGAGTATGAGCGCAGGGGAACATTGATAGAACTATATAAAAGCCATTGTATACATCACATGAACTCTACTTGTGGGAAGAGAGGTCATCACCTTTTTCATGAGTTGTCTTGCGAATCAAAATGTAAGTGCATGCCAGAAACTACACATAGTAGCCTTTGGTTATGTCTACAGTAGGGTTTTTGGTTTGCAGCCATAATACAGTTCTGAAGCAAATGCCTTGGTCATACTGCTTTTTGTTCTCCCTTGCTTTATGTTGGCTAGGTTTTCAGGTCAGTCGTGCTCTATGTGAGCTGCACTTCCCTCAGAGGGACCTTAAGCCCTGCTAGATGTAGCAAGGACAG
>JANHFX010006621.1:15120-32478 GCA_027560015.1 Chloroceryle amazona
TTCAGGTCAGTCGTGCTCTATGTGAGCTGCACTTCCCTCAGAGGGACCTTAAGCCCTGCTAGATGTAGCAAGGACAGTTTTTTTTAAGATCTGAGCATAGGCTTTCTGAGCTCCTCATGGAATAAAGTTCCATAGTGCTGGAAATCATCTATTGTAAACAGCATGTAATATTAGAAATGAAATTTCCTTAAAGGAACCAAGTCTGACCTCCACTTAAATTAAGAATCAAACCTTTTGCTTTTAAGAAATTCAGTGATCTTTATTATTTAATAATTTATTTGTATTTTATATTTATGTATCTGTAATTAATATTTTTTTCCTGCTATATTCCTTATTTGTTCCATCCACAGATTTAGTAATACTTGTCTCCACTGGTAAAATTTTTTCTAATGCAGTCTAGGACTTTGCAGTGAACTTAGAAAATACCTTTCTTGAAAGTTATTTGCCACATTCTGCACACGTGCCAAATTCAGAAAGCCTAAGCAAGGACACTTAAACTCCGTACCTTCTCTAATTAAACCCTCTGCATAAAATGTCTAGTGTTTTCTCATTATAAATGGGAATAATTTAACAAGAAGGTTTGAAATTGTTAGATTGAGAGCTGTTTATCTGCTCACATTATCTAAATCAATGTCCCTGAATTGCTCAGTTAGGGCACTCTCAGAATCTTAGAAGGGTATGGTTAATTCTTCTGATTGCTGCTGGCATTGCCACAAACCACCCCCCACACCCCCCCCAAATAATTGTGGACACAATTACTTTCTTATGGAAATAACAGTAAGGCAATAAGAAATATGTGGAATGTGACTGATCAGAAATTTTTTCTTGGAACTCATAGTATGACCCTCAAAGTATTCCTAGTTATTGCTATATTTTATTAACTTTCAGGTTTTGACCACACGTGCCTCCATTCCTGCAATTCCTTTCTTCAAGAAAGTCTTTTTTTTTTTTTTCCAAACATTTTCACATCTCAGTGGTCATATGTCAAGGACAGCGCAGCCTGAAGCCAGAGAGGTAGATGGGATAACAAGAGTAGAAAATTCTAACTAAGAAAAAATACTAATCAAGGAGACAAGCCAAGGATACAGTCAGAATTGTTCACCATCCTATCTTTTCTTTCACCACTTTGCTGATTGGTGGCAGTGTTCTTTCCTCTTTTATTCCTCAAAGGCCTAGTAAAGAGTTGGAAAAATACAATTCTTTGTGACCCTTTGGAAAGTGTAAGATGTGGGAGATGTTTTCCTTTTACTAGCCCTATTCTCATGGGAAGGAGTATTCTCCTTTCATTTCATCTCCAAAGAAAAGAGTGTTTCTCACATGAACTAATTTACTTGCATTAAATAGATTGGTTTTTTTTTTTCCTAGAGTACACTTGTTTTTAGGGACCAGCTTCTACTTCTTTTCCCTAACTTCAAGCCAGTATTGGCAAACTGAATCCAAAATCCTACCTGAACTGTGATATCTACAGTGATACTTTTATCCTATTAATTACACAGGAATTCTGTAAGAAGGAAATAATTCATACTGTGCTGTCCTGTGCCAGCTCACTCTGAGGCAAGCTTATAGTCCCTTTTCAATCCACTTAGTGATTTAGGGGTTTTTATTACTTCATTTTTATAAGAAAATTCCAATGTATGAACTCTGTTGATATCTCTGCATATCAAATATCTGAATCATGGCTACAGTACAAAGGTACAATGCATGAACTGCTTCATAAAGAATTAATCTTCTCACAATATTGGGGTTTTGTAGTAAAAGAGTTGTAAGAAAGATCAGAAAGACTAATACCTATGCATAGAGTATTTTTTTCTCAGCTGCAGGTAATTTGCTGAAGTACTCAGTTATTGAATATTAAATCAACAGTATTAATTGGTGTCAAATTTTCTTTTCTATGTTAATAAAACTATAAATAGTGTACTAAATCCTACTCATGAATCACAGATTAGAAAATGCGCTGTTACTTTCTGATTCAAACCTGAATGCTAAAGATCATTACATTCTGCTAGTTCAGTATTATTTCCTATAAGATGACAGTATATATATTTTAAATTTGAAATTGTCTATTATTTTCTTATTTAAAAGATAAAAGGCTTAATGAAGTTTACTCTTCAGAATGCTACCTGCAGGCTCTCTCCAGTTTGTCCTCTGCAGCAAAGGCAATATATTCCACAAGCCTATGATTCTCAGTGTGGTAGTTCGAAGATCATTGCTCAGAAGACAATAACAAGCTCAAAAACTGCACTGTCTTTTTGATGAGTTGGTAACAGTGGTCTCTCCAGGCTTTGGTTAAAGTGCATTCTTGTACTCTGTGTGATGACTGTAGGCATGCTTCATGTTTTAAGCGTGGCAGAGGCTATTGTTAAATCACACTGGCTAATCATTATTCCATCTATGAAGAGACATCTACTGCCATTTAAGATTTGAATGATATATTAATATATTTTTGTCATAACATATGCAAACCCAAGGAGAGAATATGCATAGCCTATCGTTCTTAAGGTGGTGCTGCTGCTGAAAAGCAAAGCCCATTCTCATCACCAAATTGGACTAAAAAACATGAAGCTGGAAGCATCTTTTAGAGAATGTGGATGTTTTGTAAAAAGATTATCTTCAGCTGTAAAAATTTACAAAAGTTACATGACCTAGCTTAAGTGAAGCAAATTTTTGAGAAGTACTTTTTCCTTTTCTGGGTCTTATTGAGATATTCCATAAAAAATTTTCTCAGAAACCAGTTTTGTCAATATGCAGTACCTTCAAATGTTTGAAGAGTTGGCCTGAGAAACGAAGCTTCTCTATTAGTCCTTTTGGCACAGATGGTTGCCATCTCTCCCATACGTACTGCTGATGATAGACTTGATGTAGGATCAGAGTAGTGTCGTTAGAGGCAAGGATCTTCAGAACCAGATTATAGCATTTAAGTGTCGATATTGTAGAATTTATTTCCTCGTGCTACACTTTAGGTCTTGAACTTAATTCTCTATTACTAACTTATTCGTATATACCAAAGCACAGAATGGGAGACAATATTTAAACCAATTAAAAATAATTTTTCAGTATATCCCTTACACAAGTGTTCTCCCTCGGGGATCCTCATAGTCTTATTTACACAGGAAAGAAACTGTTCTAATCTAGGATATGGACATTTTAAAGCACAAGACTATTTTTCGTGCAAGTCTACTCAGGGGACTAGCAAGAAGCATTTTGTAAGCTACAGTGTTCCAACCTTTAAAGTTTGCATAATATTTTGAAAACGTATTGATTTTTCTGTAAAATCCTTTTAATTATTTTCTTCTGTTGATTCTGTCTCAAAGGCCCTTTTGTTATTGATATAAGTTAGTGATGCTAGCTCAGTCATTCTTCAGGTTTAGATATGTATTATTGAGTCAACAGAATTCCTCCAATTTAAAAAGAACAGCAAGTTAAAATATTTGTTTGAAAGTGATGTTAAAAGCCCCATGTGGTGAAGGAGGAGTATTCTTTAAAGAAATCCATTAAAAAAACCAAGCCCTAGCAAACAGAAAAAATGGCAGATATAACTTGGAAAATGACAATGTTAGAGTAATTATAAATGAAAGGCAAAATGCTATTAAAGTTAAGGCAATGTTATTAAAAGATGTGCTAATTTTCCGTTAAATTTTCTGTAAAAGACCAATTCATTTAAAAGGCTTGACAGTATTAACTGCAAAACATAAGCACTCTGGTAATTATACTTTAAAAAATGATTGAACAAATGGGAAAGCATCCCTGAAACGTTTGAAAGAGCTGCACTACAATCCCAGAGCATAGGCTAGGTGGCACTGCTAGCTCAGCTATCTATATCACATTTCCTTGCTGTTTACCCTGCTTCAGTGTCTATGATGCATTTCCTTTTTTCTGTGTTTAGGCTACACCTATTTCGTATTCTGGATGCCAATTATAGTGATGTCATACACAAGTCCAGTGCGGGGGGTTCAGCTAATGGCAGTAGCAAACAAGTATTTCTTCAGTTATGATTTTATAGTCATCAAAAGGGATTCACTACTGTCATTGGAAAATATCTTGTTACTTTAAGTACAGCAGCACCTTTCCAAAGATATTCTGTAGATCACTTTCTTATAAGTACTGGCATATCCAGGCCATCTACCCTCCCACAGAGCAAGTAGAAGATCTCTCTCAAATTAATTTCAGTGTATTAGTATTCCAAAGGAAATGGATATCAGATAGTTGTGCTCTTCGGCATCCTCCTGTTCCAAACTATCAAGAAGGAATGAGAGGAGTCTGATTTTGTAATAATCGAAAGCATGAACAGACAGGATTTTCCTGAGGAGTGTTAAATATATTAGTACAAGAGGAAGCAACCCTATTTACCACAAGGTGACAAATTACTGCTTCCTATTCACCCATCCTTTCTTGCTTATGGATGGGCATTTTCTAATCAGTTGCAATGCCTGAGCAGTCCATCCTAAAAGTTTGAATCTTTTCACTCGTTGATGGCAAAACCCCACAATTTTGCTGCGTTCTTCCATCTGGTTAAATGGTCACATCCACATCGGTCATGGTGTGAAACTCAAATTAAGCCATTGTTCTAAGGCAGATGTTGCCTCCTTTGCTAATAAGCGTCTTAGCTTTGCCTTAACATTTGTCTAGCAGTGGGAGGCCTTTCTCCAGTGACAGCATTCTATTCCTTCAACAAGAGACCTGATGCTTTTTTCATTTGCATCAGTTTCATAATAGAGTATGGCTCCCAGACTGACTCCTGGTTGACACATGACACAAGTCAGAATTGCACTGGTTATGTCTTAATTGCACTGGGTTAGGGAGGGACATTGTTTATTTTATTTGCATTAATGAATTTGTGACAGGTGCCTGACTTGATACATTATTTTACTACCACTTTCATTTCTCAGTTTGAGATCTGCGGTGAAATGAGTGATACAACTACAGTACAATTTCTTAGGAGATCCCGCTCGAGTGAGCTACAAATGAATTTACGATAAGGCATAATTTTGTAACAGCACAGTACAAAATCCAGATGAGCTAAGACTATATATGTTTAAATCTTGAATTTGGGGCATAGTTCTTATAATTTGAACTACAGAGTGAAGAGAGAGGAAAAGAGTTGGAAATCTGTGAAGGCTGCCCTGGTGATTCCTCCTAAGGAGGAGTAAAATTCTCAGTACAGTTTTAGACTTTTTTGTGTTTTACCAATCACTGCAAGTCAGCAGTCTGTAAAACCAGGCTATTCTATACAAACCAGCATCCATCAGTCTTAGAGCAGGTGAATATTTCCTACCATAGTTGGCCTCACTGTGAACCAGACTCAAAAAATCTACCAGTAAAGAGATGCTTTAGTTCTGTTTCATGTTTTGCTATCTTGATTTATACATGTCAAACTGAGAATAACATTTTTGAATAATACTAAATATCATTCCTTAGAGAAGAAAAAGGAATAAAATATACTGAATAAAAGTGTAAGGAAGGCATGACAAAAGACACTATTGCAGAAAATAGTATGCTTTTGTGAAGATGTTGTGCCTAAAGTGCCATATAGGGTATATACTTTTACTGAAGGGGCTTTTCCAGCCTCTGCAGTTGTAATGTTGCTGCTTAACTGCTGGAGCAAAGGAATTGGGCTAACTATTTTAATTCAGAGTGGTATATAGTATATACTGACAAAGGCTAAGAAAAAAGACTAAACTTAATGCTGATTTTATTTATTTATTTTTATTCTGAGTTATTTCCATGTTGGAAACGAATAGCACAGTGGGAATAGTTACCAAAGAGGGCAACTCTGATTCTCACCTCAAGGACATCAAGGAAGAAGTAACTGAAGAATAAACAATCATGCCTAAATGTCCTCTCTCACCACAGAAGTTCCCATTAAACATTATGTAATCACTCCAGACTTACACTCCTGCAAGGGGGACATGTTCTGTATGTTAAGAAAGGTTTTAGCATAATACTTGAATTATTACACAGTGCATCCACATACATAAGCTCCAATTTGAGATTAGCTGTTGTTTTAGACTAACTGAATCTTCCTGAACCCCTGCTAATGTCAGACAATTTCACAGTACAGTTTGTATTTAAAATATGTAGTGGCTTACCCAAGCTAATTTGAAATAATTGGAGTTGATGAGATGTGAATATTTGCTTCAGGGCATGTAAAATAATAACAATATGTTCCCCTCATTTTAATTTAGTCAACAGGTGAATGGCATATATGCCTATGTAAAGAAGTAGAGAAGCTTGAAGTTTTGCAACTTTGATGTAACAGTGAAAAAACATTGCCATGTAGAATTCATTTTCTCTGTTTTATCTGTCATCTCAAGTGAACAATAAAACTGAAATTTTATTATCCAAAGAAAGAATATCAAAGTAACGTGGATAGGAAGCCAGTTCTACACTTTGAACTCGGGATAAAATATTTCAACCTATACCTCAGTTTACCCATGTATTAAATACAATTGCATTATAGGGTTAGAGCAATGAGATTAATTGAAAAGTATAATTTAAAAACTGTTACCTTTGGACAACAAGAACTGTTGGAGAATTCAGCATTCATATTCACTTGGTTGCATTGTCTACTTTTGTTCCAAGTCCCATGTTCAATAAAAGTCACAAATCTGGTAATGGAATTCCTAACTGCAGTAATGTCTATCCTGTGTACTCTACAGTGCACTCATTTTCTTCTCGTATGTCCCTCACACTTGCAAAGCTTTGGAAAACACAGACATTAGTGACATTGTAAGTGATGGTGTCTCCTTTTTTTGTTCGACATTACTTTTTTTTCTCAGTACATTACATTGCAGATATTTAACGGAGTATCTCTGAACTGTACTGGTATACTTTTAAGTGAACTTGAAAGTCATTCATCTGGCATTAAATTAATATTTAAAATACCCATTGTTTGCCTGACAGACCAGCAATGCTACAGATGCTGGCAAAATGTCAGTGTGAAGTAAATCTTCCCTAATAAACCACACTTACCCTATACCCTAGAGTTTTTTAAAAGGACCACCAGGATCCCAAACTCATCATACATTTATCTGGAATGAACTCAAGATGTTTAATTGATACATGCTTATGTCTGAACACTGTCAAGTCTCGTAATAAGATGTTTAGTACAATACATCGGTTAGACTGCTAGAGTCCAGCCACAGTAATAAGTAATGACATTTGCAGCACAAAGGCAGCTCCCCAACGAATTGGTGACAAGAGTAAAAAGGCAATCTAGCCTGTGTAAGCTTTAAATGTGGTCTGAATTTTACAATTACATGTCCTAAAGCCTATTATTAGACATGAAGGCAATGAGAAGGAAAGCAGTCATTGCATCACTACTAACACCAATTATAGGAAACATAAATCATTCAAATTTTTGTACTTTAATAAAAATCAGCCTAAATTGGTGTTTAAAAGGAAGGATCTGGTATAGGAGCCTAATGGGATAGAAGAAAATAGAGTAATTGGAGGCTGCTGTCTTTTCACTTTCTATATAAAATTATTTGAAGAGACAGCTAAGAACTTTAAACAGCAGAAACCCAGAAAAGTTGTAATTTGGTTGTCTTCAGTTGTGACTTTAATGGTGTTTGCTTAAAGAGCTTTCTTTTATCTCCTCAGACATACTTCAATGACAATATCCTCACACTGATACGGACATTGGTAACAGGAGGAGCCACACCAGAGCTGGAAGCACTGATTGCTGAGGAAAATGCATTGAGAGGAGGTTACAGCACACCCCAGACACTTGCAAACAGGGACAGGTGTCGAGTTGCTCAGTTGGCTTTGTATGATGGGCCGTTTGCAGACCTAGGGGTAAGATCACGAGAGAAATGTTGGACTGAGGCTTTTCTGCACTCATTTGTTTTCTCTCAGACTGAATTAAAAATCTATCTTAATTAGCGTATGATTTCTGTTATTTACTTTAACAGACCTTTTGGTTCATTTGACAATTCGGAGCACAGGGTGCCAGGTTTGCTTTTATGCTTTTCGAGAAGCTGTACTGCTTCCCAAACTCCTTCCCTCATATTTCATATAGAAAGTCCTGTGGCTCTTCTTAGTTGTCAGCTAAAGAGCTGACTTGGATGATATAACCATTCTAACAATAATCCATTGTAAACATGAGCGATGTCTGTACCTCATTTTGGTTTTGATAAGCTTAGTCTTGTCACAGAGCTTCCAATTCTTGCTTAAAATATGCATATTAGCTTGAAAACAAAGCTATAAGGTTTGTTTTCCGCTGGTTTTGGACAAACCAAAATGCTCGCAAAATTCCAATATTCTTACGTTTTGACTCCAGTGAAGCAAAAAAATCCACCAAAGCCAAATAAGCAAACCAGTTATTTAAAATAGTGCATTTCAATAAGAAGCATCTAAAAATGTTTTCTGAATCAAATTTTGTAATACTGATGTGAATACCCAAGCACCCACTTTACTTTGATGATGATGTAGGATTTGATATTTCTTAAATTAACTTTGTGTTCGCCAGCTCTGTTCAAAAAGAATGGAGTGACCTTCTTCACAGAAACGACAGGGAATCCCAGTTTAAGAACTAAGGGTGATGAGAATACACAAATAGAAGTAAACAGCCTTTCAGTTCATGTAGAAGTCCATTTATAGCTGAGACTAACAGCTCATCAAAACACTTGGGCATGCGGCGTAATGTTTTCACAAATAAAACACGCAAGACCAATCCTTCAAATGCTATTTTGCCACAGCCTCGGTTACACTACATCAGTGAAGGTAGAATGTGCTAACACTCCTCGTTACTTAGGAATCAATATTTTATATATTAGAATTATCACACCTAACCCTTTTTTGTTAATAAAAATATTTGATATTATTTATGAAAAATGGCATTCATTTCATCATCATTTTACAGTGGGAGATATTTTATTATCTTTTTAACCCTTCAGAACTCTGATTTCTCTTGTGCTCCCTAATGAATTTATTTGTGTCTAAACGACAGGATGGCTACTTCCAAAAAGGGTCAAAAATACAAACAAGTTTATTATTGCATTTAATGTAATTTGTAGAATATGCACTGTTTGGTACCAAAATTTATATTTCTGGCTTAAAGCAAATCACTCTACCCAATTTACCATCATTTCATGGACCAAGGCTCCCAAAAATAATGATCACTTTACATAATTACTTATTAGAAATAAAACCTATAGATTATTAACATAATTAGACATATTAACAGAGAAAACATAGTAAAAAAAATGTGCTATTCTCTCTTTTTTCCCCCTCTTCTTCCTTTCTCCTAGGATGGAGGTTGTTACGGAGATCTATTTTGTAAAGCACTGAAAACATATAATATGCTTTGCTTTGGAATTTATCGATTGAGGGATGCACATCTAAGTACTCCCAGCCAATGCACTAAACGGTAAGTCCAGTCTTTTAGGAGATCTCTGTTTTACTCTTCTTCAGTTGTCTTGGCAAGGAAGATCCCAGTGCCTGTAATAAATCTAAAAAAAGAGTTTTCTCAATTTTTTTGCATAACTTTGCCACAGAACTCTTTGAGGGCTCCATATGGACTTCTTAGCTGAGTTTAAATCATAAGCTGGATATCATAACATAAGTTTTCAGCTAATTTTAGTCAAAAATTTTTAAAGTAAATTTTCAGAACTTATCTAAATCTTGTCTGATCTATGATCCACTGTTTGCATACAAGCTGGATAATATTTTAGATTATAGTAGCTAGACTTTTTTTTTTTCTTCTGAATGCTCAAAAAATATTTCAGTGGGCTTCCCATTGGTACTATCTGTATCTAATCATCATTTCTTCCAGTAAGTGGAAACTGTTCGCATTGTAGGCTGCATTTTTACTTCAGTAGTGCAAAGGTTGACCTCAGTGCTTTAAATAGAGCAGACACATTTCAGTCTTTGCAAACTGAAGGCCATTTAGCAGCTTGCTTGAAATGTGTATTAATTAAGTGCCTCCTAGAAATACACACACAGATCCATACCAGAGCTATCATAAATCTACCATCTGTTACTGTATCATGCTCTACAAAAAAAATCATTATTGGGTGAACATGGCAATAAGCAACTCTGTAGCCCGCCGGCGTGGCTTCTTCTGTAAGGATTTGGACAAATTGAGGAGAAAAAATGATTTTCAGTTTAGATTTGCACTATACTTGTTATACATCAGATTATTTGTTGAATTAATAAGTGACTTTTGTCCCTGAGGCAGCTAAAACAGATTTCTTATGAGCACTAAATTAATTTGAAAAGAAGTTGTGGGCTTTGTGATCAATTTTTGCTCATTTCTTGCTTGGACAGAAAACTATTGCCTTGCTGAAATATGTTTTTAACATGCATGAAAAACTTTCACAGCAGGGTATAGAAGCCCTTCCTACTATGAAAGAGGGTTAGTTGAAGATGGGGATTCTTGAAATTGATAAAGGTTTTATTTCAGGCCTAGAATATATACTTAGTAATGCTGGATTCTTGGATATGCAGATTTCTCTTTATAAATGCTCTTTGCAGCCATGAATGTGCATGTGAAATGAATGAATGAAATTAACCTAACTGCAAAATCGCTGATATGTTTTCCTTATAAAATAAAGTACAGTCACCATTCAAACAAATAATTATATCCATTGCTCTACTGACAGTCTAATATTTAAACAAATATATAGTAAATATGCATTTAAATATACCCACACCTAAAATTCTTTTCTCCTTGCTTTTCAGCCATTCTCTTAAATACTATTACTGGTGGATATTACTGGGTTTTGTCAATATGTAAATTTGTTTGCTAGAGTAATTACATTACAGTGCCGCTAGACAAAGAGGGTGACTTGTATGGTATCTTCTCTGAAAAATAATGTGATTTACTTGAAGAACATCCTACTCAGTATCTCTGCAACAGAAAACATACAAGAAGTGATATCTGACATAAGGTGGTCTTAAATCACAGTGGTGATTATGTGAGCTAAAATTAGTTGCACATTAAAGGAAACAGAAATGCAAAAATCTGGGTAAATGTTCATGAGGTAGCAACTCAGAAGATGTTTGGTGTTTTTTTAGTGCTAATCTAAACCTGCTTTCTCTTCCTTTTTCTTTTTTTCTTTCCTTTTTTTTTCTTCCCAGTTATGTTATCACAAACCCACCATATGAATTTGAGCTTGTGCCGACAGACTTGATCTTCTGTTTGATGCAATTTGACCACAACGCTGGCCAGTCCCGGGCTAGTCTTTCTCATTCCTCCCATTCCTCCTATTCTTCCAGCAAGAAGAGCTCATCAGTTCACTCCATCCCATCAACAGCAAACCGACCGAACCGCACCAAGACCAGGGATTCCCGGGAAAAACAGAAGTATGTGCAGGAAGATAGACTTTGATATGTGTACCTGCTCCCACTGTGTGTGAAACTTGCATTCACCGCCCATTCTCCCCAGTTAATGTTTCCAGCAGTAATGTTCCCTGTTTTCCCATGGAATTCTCCCTTTTTGTACACGTATTTTGCATATGTATGACAGTGTGCATGTGATTGTCATTTTTATTTCACCACCATAAAACCCTTAAGCACAACAGCAACAAAGCAGACGGACCAAAAGTTATTTATGATGCTAGGGGAGAAAGAAAAATTCTAAACTCATAGGCACACTGAAAGCATAAATAACTCACTGCAGTTACTCTACATATCAGAAAACAGAGGACATTTAACATGGACACTTGCTCTTGATGTCAGAGTTACACAAAGTCATTTAGTGCGGAAGTGCTGATGTACGTTGCAGTAGGGTTTTTTATATTCATATTTACAAGAGTTGCTACATTTATTTGAAGCTTATAGAAGTAACCCATGTAAAACCAAAACCAAAAAAAAAAAAATCCCTACTGATTTTTCACTTTCAAAGCTTATATTGTATAGGGTTTACACTCTTTGTATAGAGAATTGCTACGCACCTGCTTTATACCAAAGTAACATCAGGGACTTTTCTGCTTGTTTAAGGACTTTCTCTAAAATAGTAGCCTTTTGGAGATAGTGTCTTTTCCCTTTAACACTGAAATTGTCTGGGCATGGAGTTGTAAAACTCCAATGGTTTAATATAGGTTTGGAAAGAATCTAATTGCATATTAAATTATTATTCTGTCTATTTATACTGCCACATGAATAGCTATATTTTGTTTCACTTTTGACATTTGGGATAAAAAGCCATATGTATCATAAATATTGGATGTAAGTCATTAAAAACTGCCTTCCTGGGACTTTTACGTCTTTAAAAGGTGAATTAGTCACCTTATGTACAGAATAAATAATGTTGAGAAAAGAGCAAGCATTTTTCTATGCTTAAGTATCAGATCTTGAGGGACCTTGTTCCTTTCCCCAGATGACAGTTTAACTTTTCCAAGTCAGAGCAGTGGCATAAATCTTCCAACAAGAGTCCCAATATGTGAAGATCCTCCAGAAGTCCTGCTCCATGTTCTAGCTGGTTCTTTTCAATGTGTGCATGCCAGTACCCAGAAATACAGGGGAAGACAGCTGAGCACCTTTAAAATCTCTCCCATTTGGGAAAAAAAGGGTGCTGCTCCCTAAACAGCTAGTGAGTAGAACAAGAGGGCTGGGGTGGAAATATGCACTGCGCTGTGTCATCATGTTCTAAGCACTTGCCAAAGTCTGGTTCTTACAGATTCTCACCAGTGGCACACCTAGCCAAACAAAAATTGTAGCAGAGAATTAAAGAAGTAGTGGAAAGGAACCTATCCTAGAGAGCCATAGAAATGATACTTCAAGTTTATTATTATTATTATTATTTTTTATTTCAAATGACAGCCTTTTGAAATCTAGGACTAGTTCTAGGTTGTATAAAGTTTTCCAGGGTAGGGAGTCCAGAAACACATGACACTTTCCCTGGCTACCCAGCAAGAAAGCATGCAGATAGAAAAGAAATATTTGGGTGTGGGAGTGATTAGCATTGTAACTGCCAACCCAGACAAGGTGCTTTTATGGTTAGTGTTGTTTTCTACCTTCCCCTTCCCCCAGCATGATAATTTTGAAGATTTGCTTGCTGTGTGAATTGACAATGAAGCCAAGCACTTTTACTGACAAAACCTGGAACCATATAAGTGGGCTACAGAGAGTACCACTGTGCAGTGTTACACATAATGATTGGAATATATGTATGTGTGCATCCAAATGCAGCTGTAAGTCCTATCAGTGAAATACGTTGCAAATTACAGATGCTCCCCTAAAATGAGTCTATTACAGTTGCTCTTCGCTCTTCAGACAAATTAATGTGTTTCTTTTTGCGAAGAAAGTTATCATGTTTTGCCCTAAGAATATTTATTACTACAAGGATGTGCCAGTTAAAGTGCTCAACAGGAAATATAACAGTTTAAAAGCATTGTAAAACTTACATAGCTTACTTCTTTTTCTAAAGTGCAACAAGGATGAATAGAATGGGCCAAGGTATGACAATTAATGGTTCTGCATGACCTAGCAACTGCTGTGGGTTTCCTTCTATGACTTTGTCCTTGTGAAAACTTGTGAAATTAAAAAAAAAAAAAAAAAAAGAAAAAAAAAAGTTACAAACTTTATGCAGTTATTGGTTTGTTTGGTTGGTTGTTTTGTTGGTTTTCTTTTGCCTTTTTTTTCCCTCCAAACCAGAAGTAAAACTGGCTGCTGCTGCTGCTGCTGCTGTTGCTCAACCCTGTTTTAGTTTTTATCCTCTCATCTGCTTGCCTTTCTAATTGCACGTGTCCTTTTGTAAACACCCAGGTTCCTGCTCAATGAAGATGCCTACCCTCGTGCAGACATTACTTTAATTTCCCATGCCTCATTCCAGTGCCTCTCCTCGCTTCCCTCCCTACTCCCCTGTCCCCAATGTACGTTCATGAGCATCTTTTTATGTTGGAAATGTTGACTGAAGATAGTTGAAAGCAGTTATGCGTTTTGGAAGAGTGTTAATGGCTTTGACTCCAAAATGTTTTTTCCATTAATGTTTTATCTGTTTTCCATTTAGCAGAGGAAGGAAGGGTGTTAATATGAAGCCACTTGTCACATACTACATAATGATTTTTACCCCAAAACGTAGTATTTGTGTAACTGTAGCTCAAACAGTAAAAATATAAGCAGTGTATGTTAGAGAAGCAACTTGTCCACTCTGTGGGCAACAGAAGAGGAATAGCTAATATGGATGCAGATCTTAATTCTTCAGATCATATTGAAGTCTTAATTCTCCTCTATCTTTTGTCCTAAAGTCAGAAGTCTTAAAGCTTTGACTTTTAGTTACACTATGTGGAATTTTCACTGATAACTATAGTCAAATTGATCATGTGGGTCATTACAATGATGAAGATTGTCCAATATGGGTTTGCTCATGAAATTGGGAGGTTGGTAATAACAAGTAGAAGAATGCTTAAATCAAGTACGTTACGTTGTCAGAATATTTTTATGTCGAAAAGTACCAGGAAATCTCCCATTTGTTCAGAAACCTATCCCAAGTCAAACATTCTTAGTAACTACCCTGGTTAGTTTTTGAAAGTGGAAAAGCAGCACCAATGTCTAGAGAGAGTATTTTAGAGCTTTAAATGGAGGTCCTGCTACTTCTATCAGTCACGGCATGATTTCAACAGTGAAAACTAGGTTCGTGGTAACTTGGTTGATCATTTCTAGCAAATTTGCAGGTACTTGGCATGGGTTCCTCCTGGCCTAAACTGGCAGAGTCAGGCACTTTCCAGTGAGATTCTTGTCATCAAAATTAAGAACTTTCCTAGTTTAAAAACTAATAAATCACTAAGAGCAAGTCCAGAATAGCATTTTTTTGTCCCAAAACTTTAGTTGCCTTGGAGCAAAATAAAGACCTTCACAGAAAGTAAGAGTATTTTCTTCTCTCTTTCCCTGCGTATTACTTAACTGCCTGTTACATGTAAAATATTCATCTGCCAAACAAAGAATTGCTGAGCAGGTGGGTGGAGAAACTTTCATTACTTTTTCCTCATACAGAAAGAAATTGCATGGGAGAATTTTCAGCTTAGCTGTAAAGAAGCTGCCTATGTGGAGGCACATAGACACATGCATACAGACTCATTTGACACTGCAAGTGTCACAAAAGAAAAAAAATACATCTTTAAAACAAGTGTAAAATAACCCAGGATTTTGGTGAGCATACAGATTTGGTAAATATCTCTGTCATATTTAGCTAGTACTTTCTTTGGCTCTGCTCAGAAGAGAGGCTATTTCACTTTACTTTTATTCAATGTGATTACTTAGTCCATAATTAATAACAGAAATTTTAAAGAACGGGACCAATAAATCTGTGCTAGTCTTACTCAAGTTGAAAAAAAATCTTTATTTTGATCATTTAACTTTAGTTATTTATATATGTTTATGCTGCAGGGAACAGTCTTCAACAATATGTTAATTTTTATTTATTTGTATGAAGCCTTTACCACCTTCATGGGCACACTGGGATGCTGATAGGCCATTGCAAAAACAAGTTTTTGAGAGGAAAGTAAATGTTTTCTGCTTTTGGATACGTGAAGTTACCTAGGTGTTCCAACATCTTTCAAGTTATGCTGTCAAAACCAAACCTGTCACTATTGTGTAGGAAGATCAGGAACTCTCTTGAACAGCTTGTAAAAAATAGAAAACTACGTCTGTTCTCACTATAACATAGAAACACATATGTTAAGGCTCAGTATGCACGTGCCAAAAGGGAGAGAAACAGACTGAACATGACAGAGAAATAAAAAAAAAATGTTGATGAATATAAAAAATATGTAAAGACTTTTAAAAGGCGTTTCTGGACCGATTTAAAGGAAAAAGTAGTTTGTTTAAGATATGTACAAAGCTGTGCTAAGACTTCGGAAGACATATCAAAGTCAGGCTGTGAGCATAACAAAAAAAGATTGAAAAGCATGCAAGGGATTCAGGAAGGACATTCAGTAACTAGGAGCAGAATATCTTAGCGGACAAGAGTAAAGATGAAAAGTGTCAAGCTCCCATTTCAAAGGTAAGTATAGAGATTGATAAACATTCATAGGAGAGTCATCATTATGTGGTCAGACAATTTTAACAGCAGAAAAGGAACAGGAAAACTGTAACGCTGGGTCCAAGCATTTGATGCTGAAGATTATAATGCCTGGAGTAAGATTTCAGCACCGGCAAAAATAAATTTATACAAAAGAAATTAGCATCTACCAGTTTCTCCATTTATTATTTAACTTCTGTATTTATTACTTGCCAGATAAAGGCAAAAAGAGACATGATAGTGTCTTTTTAAAGTTCAGCTGCCTGGATATGAGGTTCGTTGTAAAGAAGAACATTCAAATAATTGCCTTGTTTTGAAAATTTCAGGGAAAGCAGGGGAGATGGAAATGCTTTACCCTGGCTGCAGAGATACAGAGTGTAGTTCATCCCTGATCCTTAGCACTCATGCAGTTCTCCCCTTTCTTGCTATGAGAGTGAATTAACTTGCACCAAGTTCTGTTTGTAAGGAAAGTTTGTGCACCATATGTTAAAGAAGAAGGTAGAGATAAAAGTTCACAGTGGTTAACTTGCCCGAAAATCATTTTAAACACAAACCATTAGAAAACTGTTAGTTTGAAATTGTTTATGTGATCTTGCAAGGCTTTTAAAACATGATAACCATCACACTTTACACCTCTCTGAAAGGTTAGTTTAATCGTAGATCACATAAAATTGGTTTCCACAAATGCATAATGGTTCATGTCTCACACTTGAACTAAATGGTTTTTTAAATGGAGCTGAAATTATTTTGATGTGTACACATTCCCAGATTTTTTTTTTTCCTACAACCTTTCTTAAACCAGCCCCCATCAGGAACCATTCCCTTAAAGTCTCATTAATAATTCAGATGTTCTGATGACTTTAAAAGATCTATGGAATTGAGGCTTTTTTTTTTTTTTAACTGCTTGACAAAAAGATAAATGAATGTAGAAAGAAGCAGTAGGAGTCTGGCAAGCTGTAGATCATCTCTGAACAGATTGTAACTTTATCATTCTGTCAGGAAGAATAATTTAAAGCACTTAATCAGTTAGCTTCAGTGTGCAGGATGTAACATTATGAATTCCTATCGTTCAATCTGTTCAAATCAAAGGGAACTTAATTATAATAGGTAAGAGAGAAAAAGATGGGAGATTGAACATTGTTCAGACTCAGGCACCTTTAAGGGGTCAGGGAACTATTTACCCTGATATCAAATGGGTAGGGCATTCTAAAAAGAAGTAAAACGCATTTTAGAAAATGGCAAGAAGAACAATACAGTGGTTCTGTTTACCTTTAGTAATGAGACACTAATTATAAATAGAATTCCTTTTTTTTAAATCATGACTTTTACTCTGGTGCTAGCTTAAGGGCTGCTATAACAATGCAAGAAGTGATGTCATACCAGTGAATTGAGGAAGT
>JANHFX010006621.1:32578-46831 GCA_027560015.1 Chloroceryle amazona
AATTAAAATTTTTAAAAAAGCATAAATTCAAGTAACAAATATATATATAAAAAAAAAAAGTTGGATTAAACCTTGTGGCTTTGGGGTTTGTTGTTGGGGATTGGGGGCTATTGCATGCAGATGCTTAAAAATCAATATAAAGTACAAGTGTTTAAATTTCATAGTCATAAGTGACTGAGAAATCCAGTAATTCTGGAAATCAACTGACATTTTTAGAGGACTAAACGTCAAACCCAGTTGCATTTTTTTATGTATTTATGACCAGATATTTGTCCTTTATTGTTTCTGATCTTCTAGTTTCTATTCTCTGCTTCACCACCTGAGCTTTTGTGCTTGATCCTTGGGTTTCTGAGGTGGATTTTGCTTTGCTTAGTTTTATTTATTTAAAATGAGCACTCCTTCCACTCCTGCCCCAATTCCAGCCCAGCTAAAGCAGCATGTCAGTGGTAAGCAAAAGTGGCAGTTTGTGTTACATGAGACACTAAAGCTTCAGAATTATATTGGGTTCCACACTGGAATATAAGATCAGCAGCTCTGATGTGCTCCAGTTGCAGAATCCCATCCCCTTTTGTGCCCACTTCTCTGCACAGCCACCTCTGGAATATGAGGAAGGAAGGTGAAAGTGGAGTCCTTGTTCACAAATGCTTGTCAAATCACAAGCACCTAATGGCAATAAGCCTCTCTTAAGACCAGGCGTTTCTAAGTCTTTGAGTAGAGATATCTTGTAAAGTTGCACACCTGTAATTAAGAATTACAACAATAATTGCTCTCTTAAGAAAATTCTCTTGATGGCTTTTTTTCTTTTGTTTTAATTTTGTGAATTTTAAGAAGTTTTTGTCCACACCTGTGTATGAGCAAGGCAATGTAGTGGTTACAGTCATGATCAGCTAGTGGATGGCTGCAGTGCTGCAGCCTCTCAGCATTGCCACTCCCTCCTATGTTGCTCCCAGCCCAACCTAAATCAGTACCATAAAATTCTTCCTATGATCATGGAAACAAATGCTGCCCAAAGATATAAAGGGAGCAGCTTCCCCTCTAATATTCCTCTAAGTCCTTGCTTCCTTTGCCTTTCTGTCACGTATCACTACCGATCCATTCAGGATTAACTTCAGTCACCTGCAGCATCAGGTATGTTCCATACCCCTTCCCAAACTGGAGAGTTTAGCAATGCCCAAGCAGTCAGGTTGCTAAGTAGCAATATAATGGCCATCCCATGCAGGAACACAGCCACCTGGCAGGATGAAAGGAGCCCTATTTATTCTAGCACCAGCTGTGGAAAGTTCTTTAAATTCTCCTGCATGATTCCTGAGCCAGTGGTAGCAACCACCCCAAGGCTGAAATGGTTCAGAGAAGCCTCTGACTCTTTAGGTGTTCCTCTGTATATGGACTCAGATGCTATTTTCTGCATTACCCTTATTCCATCTGCTCTTCTTGGCTTCTTAATTTAGCCTTTTATTTGTATCATTTTTTCAATAAAGGAATCAGAGGGTGTTCATCTGAGCATGAAAAAAAAAGAGCTCGCTTACGTTCAACAAGCAAGCTACCATATTGACAGTTTTCTTTGGCTTCTACTATTAAATCTGCAAACGTGTCATCCTCCTTTCATGAAAAGTATTTTCAGAGGTATTAATCTAATGCACTGTACTGCTAGTAATTAGTCAATGTCACCTTCTATTGATTGCCTTTTCTCTATAAATGTTGCTGACTGCTCCCCCCTCCTTTGGTTTGTTGTTTTTTTTCGGTTGTTTGGTTTTTTTAGTATTTCTGTGCATATGTGCTTCACTAATTGAAACTCTCATTTTCCCTCCTTATTCTGTCTCTACCCATTTTGCTCCTTAGCAGAAAAGAAATGGTTTACAGATGAGCCGGATAATGCCTATCCCAGAAACATTCAAATCAAGCCCATGAGCACTCACATGGCCAATCAGATCAATCAATATAAATCGACAAGCAGCTTGATACCACCAATCAGAGAAGTTGAAGATGAATGTTGACTCCTTCGAGGCCAGAACTATTTTTTTAAAGCCTGACAAACTTCATGAATGGTGATGTGACATTTATTCCTCTTACATGCTGAACCACTGATGGAGAATTTAAGAAGGGCAAGCTTAATGGGAAAATAAAGTAGACAGATCTTTGTCTGCCTTTAATCTTGCTTCCACGTATTTTGGAAACTATTTCATTTCAAATCAATGCTAGTCATGTATAGCCTCTAGCATTTTAAATTATTTTTATTTATTAGAAAAAAAAATATATTTTTTTCTTTTTTTTTTTTTCATTGTCAAGTATTTTCCCTTAAAAAAAACCCAACCCTGCATATGTGGCCAGACTCCTAAGAATTAAAAAGTAAACAGACCTCAGTCTTTGGCTTAAAGGAGAATGATGGTCACAGTTAAAAGGACATGTAATTAAGGGAGACAAGTGATATACTTAAAAAAAGAAAAAAGGTCCAAGTTGTATTTTAGTAAATTCAAGAAAAAAAACCAAACAAAAAAAAGAACAGTTCACCAAAATGTTTCTTTACTGGAGGATGTGTATTTTGTTCAGCACTGACACCAGCTCTTAATAAACTGAACTTATTTATTTTCAGAGTTGAAAGTCATATTTTTGTACATGTAACATTCTTCTGAAATAGTCTTTGTTTTATTACCATATCCAAATCATCTTAACTGCCAGTCATGTTAAGGTCCAACAATCACACACACACACACACACACACACACACTGTGCCCCTCCCCTCCTCCCCAAACACACACAAAGAAGCCCAGCATTCTCAATAACCTTCCGGGACACTAGCATCGTGAACATCACTACCCTAAACCTGAGGCCATGTAGGTAAGGTGCTCATAGGCAGCACTTGCTAGAAATGGCAAAGCTGGCACTTCCACACCCCTTCCCATTAGCCATCAGCGGTTGATGATTTCAGGAAGGCAAGCTTGGCAATTCTTCTTTTGCCATGTGTTACAGTGCTTTAATCCAGAGTGCATAAATAGTGCATGAAATCATAAGTTATAAACCTCCTCATTGAACACCATTTTCTCGTTCCTTACTTCAGAAGTGCTGATGGCCTTGCATCAGTCTTGTTTCTTTGGTTCACATTCTTCCTGCTATGTATAGAGGTTTAGCTCCAGATATTTGCACTTTGGAGATAGCTCATACCTTGGTAAAAGGCACACTGAACTGTCTTTGGGTGAGTTCAGGTCAGGATAAAAACTGGTTTAGCCTCAGCTCTATAAACTCACAACATGCTGTTCTCAGTTATTTCCTGCACCAAGCAACATACTTATTTTAGCAGTCACCCCTTTTTTTTTTCCCTTTTTAATTTATTTCCAGTTTGCTGGGACACCACACATAAAAGTACAGTAATAACCAAACCAAAATAAAAGTAATGAATGTATTTATGATAACTTACAAAAGGCCTTTGATGGGTGCCTTTTGTGTCAGCAGTTTCACAGAGTTGCCAACAGGTTTTATAGCCATCAGATGAAAATGTGATGTTTCATATCTGTGCTGCAGTATCTATCCACCCAAGCATTTGATGTTCTAAATGATTTAGTAACTCTCTCTATCTCAAATTAGCAACATCTGACACAATTTTGTGAAGAAGAAAAAGAAAAGGCTGTGCTACTAAGGATTAAAATAAAAATATAGGACCCAATCATCAGGACAGGCAGACTTTACATTGTGCAAGTTAAATTTAGGCTTTGTAATTTTGCAGAATTGTTGAACACCACAAAACACATACTGTGGTATTTTTATCATTAGAGAAATATCAGTGAATCAAACAAATACAAAGCAGATAAATTTATTGTAAAAACAATGATGTCCACTATATAATCCAACATTTAAGCTAAACTATCTCAGCTTTAATGTTTGTCCACTGGCTGCAGTACAAATATAACCATACTAACACCTAATAGGCTTTATTCTGGAGTGAATTCTTGGACTTTGACTACTTTGTTGTTACATTTTGTAGAATAGCTATTTAAAGACAATAACAAGAATTGTTAATACAGCATCTGTAAAATTGGATTGTTTAAAATATTTCACTCTCTTACAAAATGACAAAACAATTTGAAAAGTTTTTCGTTATTATTTAGACCGTGTTTAACCCATTTCACAGTCCCAAAAACAGATGATGAGTCTGGTGAATTTCTCCAATCTATGCTGCTTCAGCTAGTGACACATTATAATCTACATCCAGTTTCTGCATTGGGTCATGTTAAGCCTTTACTTTGAAGTCAGTGCTCCTTTTTCATTTATGAACTGCATTCATGTTATAACCACAGTGAAAAAAAAGCTGGTCCTGAGGACAGGAGAATTTTTGGAATTTGTGTTCTCTAAGTACATGTGAAATCTTTTTCATTTGTTTTTTTTTTTTTTCATAGAAGGCTGGTGTTTACTATGGGACAGAGAACTTTATTATCTTATGCTTTGTCATATACAGTGCCATTTCTGATTGTCCTTCCTTCAGAAGTGAGGATTCATTGGATAAAACATACTAACGAATCAAATATAACAGTCCTACATAGCTAAGGTTTGTGTGTGTCTCTCTCCAGTTTGTCAAACTCAAAAATATCATGCTGCCAACTATGCATAAATAAAGGACAAGATCTGAATCCACTCATGCTCTCTCCCAGCACAGATAGTACCATATGTAATGAAAGACAGAACAACACCTGCAGAGAGCGAGACAAAAAGGTATCATTATGGTTTTGCATTTCCCCTTCTTACTCCTCATTTTGATGATCAGAGATGCAGGTCTGACTGCTGGCAATTAAATGGAGGAACACATAGAAAACCTAGTGTTGAACTTTGCTATTCAGCCATTAAAGACTACAGTGAGGCCAGCACCAATATTTGGGTCTGATGTAGAAATAAGTTTTTGATCTTTATTAATAATTCTTACGTCCTTCTCAAAAGACAAAAAAAAAGGGGGGGGGAACTTCATCTTTTTTATTAATTGCATGCACGGTTAATACAGACTAAACAATGCGGGGGGGGTGGTGGTGAAACTCATGGGATAGAGAGTGTGTTTGTGTGTGTCAGCATATATGCATGGCCACACATATACATGTATGTGTGGCTGTATACATGCATGTATATATGTATTAGATACGGAGTCAAAACAGTGGTCATTATTTTGAGGGTTAGGGGCGAAGAAAAACTAGGAAAAAAATGCAGCTTACAGGCTAGCACAGGGAGGAACTGTACCGTTTCCTCCTGCTTTCCCAAAAACCAGCCATTCCTGTTAGTTCCATTAGCTATGCACCCACAGTACACTGCAGAAACAGGCATGTGCTCCTGGCCTCTCCTCACATGCCTGTGCACGCCTGCTCCTACTTTGCCAGAAAGTCTGCTGTATCTTTGTCTTGCAGCTGCTGGTTTTATTTGTCCCCTGAAGCCCATGAGCGCTAAGATGAAAGGATAAAACCTCAGATGGGATATAGTTTGGATGGCAAGTGCTAAAGCACAGCCAAAGTTAAGGTGTAAAGAAAAGAAGATGCAATTTTTAAGACCTCAATGTGACTGCCTTACTGTTGCAACTAAGATGATAAATATATGATATATATATATATAAATAGGGAAAAAAGATAAAAACATTTCCTTGTACTTTTGAAAAACTCAAACTCAACTCCACTTTAACAGCTCTTTTTCTTTCAAATAAGCATTGATGGCCAAACAGTAGAAAGTATAGGCAGTAAAAAGTACAAACCCCTTGAGCTGAGACATGAACAGTTACACAGTGCTATAGGTTTGTGGACAACACTGTTAGTCCACCTGTAACATAGAGACCCTGCAAGCCCTACTGGCCCAAAAGCCAAGAGCACAGGGACAGAGAAAGCAGGGAGTGAGGGTGGCATCACACGTCCAGGTTTTCAATCAAATTTAAGCAAGTCCTGTTTTCAATTCATCTTTGATGGGAAAGCCAGTGCTGCTTATACAAGGTGAAAGCCATGAGCTTCAGGATAGTGAAGCCATGTAGCCTTATTAAGCTACAAAGACATCTTGAAAGAGTTGATAAGTGTTCAGAAGCATCAGGCTGTTGTAGCAGCTGGGACTGTACAGGAAGCCATACTAAAAATTTTAAATTTATTTATTTTTATATATTTTTCTTAATTTTAAAGAAAAAGACCACCCAATGACTAAGGCAGAATGGATGTGGAAATACTTATTTTTCCACAGCCAAATGTGGAAAAGGTAGTTTCCATGTAATGTAAAAGAGACACTACAAAAGTATTGCCTATAGACTTTTATTATAGGGGTTGGGTTTTATTGGGGGGGTGGTGGGTGAGGTGGTGGTCGTTGTTTTTTTGGCCAGTGTAAGGAAGATCTGGAGATCTCTCTTTCTTGAACTCGTCATAGAAAAGGTGAAGAGGAAAGTATACGAGTGTCTTTTCATTCAGAGAGGACTGTGTTTATTGGGGGGGGGGAGGGGTGTATGTGTGTAAACTACATCTAACAACTACTGCAATAATTGGGTGCATAAACTAATGCATAACAAAAAAAGCAATAATTTACAAATGGGTAATTATCCATGTTTTCACTGCTTGGTCACTCACCAGCAACTCCATAAACATGTTAGCAGCCGCCTTGTTCTAGATGACACATGGGCTCAAAGTTAAACACAGTGCTGGTGCTTAAATGGTTTTATCAAGAAGGAGGTTTGTAAGGGCTTCTGGATCCCAGTGTATTTGAAATGAACACATATTGAGGTCGGGGGGGGGGGTGGTATTTTGTTTTTAAAGCTGTTATCATTGTGAATTTCTTCAGCACCAAAAAAAGTGTGTGTGTCACCTTTCATTTCTAGTTTTAAATGTGCTTAAACAAAACCAACTGTGTGAAAGGCAATGAACAGGACAAAGTGAAAACAGAAATCCTTTCCCTGTGTTATCGTGGATTGACCTGGGAATATCTGTCAAAGACAATAGTAAATTTGTAGAAAACAAAAAAATCAGAAGAGTTCTTTATATTCCTTTTGGCTTTGGCTCCCTGACATCTGAAACACCAATATCCCAAACACAAGAACAAACACTTTTTAATTTTATTTTTTTTAATTTTTTTAATTCTAAGGGTTTTTGAACAGTCCCAAGTTTAGAGGATATGGCCTTTAAAAAAATAATTATAAATATTCACACTAGGTCTCCTAATACTCAGTTAGCAGGCATAATATTTGTAGTACTTTTGTACTGAGCAATACTAGTAGGTGTAGGTACAGCTCCCATGTGAAATGAAAGGACTGGAGTATCTGTTAAGCTGTGGCCACTGCCTAGGATGGTAGATAAGCCTATAGGATCGACAATTCTGCCCCAGCATTTATCAAAGCTGTATTTATATGAATAATGTATCTATTCACAGCTATTCTCTGCTATAGAACATGCAGCCACATTGAAACTGTAGAGTCTATAATGTGCAGTAGTCTGTATAAGCAAGTAAACACCACTGAAGTTAATAGATAGGCCTGCTGGTCTAATGTATCTGTTCTATTTAATGGTGTACTGTTGTCAGCTGGCAAAGAAGAGGTAGGGACAAGGAAGACAACATAATGGGCAAAATACTTTTTTATCACTTTGGGTCTAATTTAGAACAATAACATAAGAAGCCAAACAAAGTAATGCTGCATATAATTAGATCTTTAGTTGAGGCTGAGAGAAAGCGTCTTATTGCTTTAAGTAATGCATTTTAGAAGATATAACTTTGAAAAAACCACAACAAACCAACCTATAAAGCAATATATAGGCAATGTAATAGAAAACATAGATTTTGTAGGAACTAAAAGTATGGCATATGAGTACTTTGTTGACTGGGCAATAACTAACAGGAAGCACATGAAGAGGTCAGCAGAAGTTATTATCTCAAGTTTTCCTTAAGTAGCAGTTTAAAAAAATGCCGCTTCTGCCATAGTATAGCTTGGGACACACACGCTTAGCCAATGCAAATAATCTAAC
Organism: Chloroceryle amazona; assembly: GCA_027560015.1. Classification (NCBI taxonomy): domain Eukaryota; kingdom Metazoa; phylum Chordata; class Aves; order Coraciiformes; family Cerylidae; genus Chloroceryle; species Chloroceryle amazona. The sequence continues at coordinate 40,528 of JANHFX010006621.1, forward strand.
CTCTTTCCAACAAAAACCAGAAAAGTTGCTATAACTTTAACCTTTGCATTTTTGTAGAATTCAACGCTGATGGTTTGGGGTTTTCTTCCTTTAGAGAGAAAAAAAAAAACAACCCAAAACCAAACCAAAACACACAGACACGTATATACGATATATTTTGACAGCTACACATGTCTATTTAGTTATAATTTGGGAGTGGGGATGTGGAGGGTACACTGAGAACCAGCTATCGTCTTAACTGAAAAGTTCATCAAGAAAAAGGAGTATGACTTCATCATTTTACTTTTTACCATTATGGGTTGGTGAGAGAGAACAAATGCTGGTGCTCAGAAATGATCTACCTGACTTTGTCATATGTAATATCCAGTGATAAATATATTGTCCTGTAAAAAGGGTTTGTACATAACTTGTACATGGTTTCATTTTGTATTTTTCTCAGATTAAAATTTATGTATTTGTGTTCTAAAAGAAAGAGAGATTGCTGTGTTTTCTTTTTTCTCTTCAAGACAGCCGGTGTCCCATGATGTTACACAGCATGTATCAGCATGTCATGAATAATACTTCGGTCACAAACCCAGTACTATTAATACTTTGAACTAAGACTAAACCACCTGCCTGTCTCACGTGCTCACGCCCCAGAATAAGGCATCTTAACTAATGCTCTGTAATCAATGACAATATGATAAACAGTGTTTGATTTTGAATCATGGAAAGAAGAGCAAAGCACTGTAAAAGACTCAGTTGAGCAGCAAAATAAAGAAAAAAAAGTACAAATAGTTTACTGGTCCTATCTTGGAGGTAAGTAATGTAAGATTAGATTCAGCAGCACTCTATGCAGTTCCCCCAAAATGATATAGCAGTCCTAGTCAGTAAGTGGTTGCAGTGAATGAACAGGCTGCTCACACCTTTTCTGGACTATGAGGCAGTCCTGCTACTCTTTCATAATATTTGAATTAGGAAGCAATTGTCTTTTGCTGTATATAACAATATATATATTTTTTAATTTAATTGCAAAGATATAGTTCAAGCTAGAGAGTTGATTTCATAAATGTAGCTTTGTGCGTTGACGATGTGCCATTGAGGGGCAGCAGAACTGTGACACAAACCTTTGCCTCACAGCTCAAAAGCAAGGTGAAACATTTGCATTAACTTTCTACAGCAATATAAAAATAAACACACACCTGCAAATGGAGCCTCTTACCAGTCCTCCCTCACAACCCCACCCTTTGCCCCACCTGCAGCCCCTAGAGAACAGAAAAAAATAAATTGCTATTTCAAGACTGATTGAAAATCATCGCATCTCTCACTTACAGGTGGAGGATGTTCAGGCCTATTGAGAAGTATTAAGGGAAAGAACCAAAACCAAAGATTGTATTAAGTGAACCCTTTTAACCACTTAACTGCTACTGTGCATTACAGCCATCCCAGTTTTCATCTTTACAAGCTTACAAATTTTGCCAGCAATGGTGAAATAGTAGAGAGTTATGACAGAGGAAGGGGTGACAATCTTGTGAAATGATGCACACCTTTCAAAAAGTTACTGACATACATGTTTTGGGTTTGTTTTTTTCCCCTAGACCATGGAAGAATTCTACTTCCTTTCTAGATCTTAAAGGTGACTTAAAGGCAAAACAATGAGATTGTCTCTCACTATTTCTGAACTTCAACAACCTTCAGACATGGCTAACATCTAAACACAAATAAAATGTGAATCCTGTCGCCAGACTGTGGTTGTACACGCCCACTGAACAGGTATAGGCAGTGGATGTGCCAGGTTTATGGCCTTTACCTTCCTCTTTGGTCATGCATGGCCATGCAGCAGCAGTGATTAGCTGATGGCACTTCACACCATTACGGTACTACTTGCTAATCAGAGAGCATCACAGTACGGTTAACATCATGGGACCTGTATGTTACATATTAAGGAAACAACATGAAATGGAAAGCCAGATTTATATGGAATTTTCCCAATTCCCTGAATACAGGCAGAATGGACTGACATGTGGTATTAAAAAAAAAAATATATATATTTATCATTTTATAATAAAGAAAGATCAAATTAAATATATTTCTATGTATAATAAAGAAAGAAATTAAGACCAATAAGGCCTCTAGAGGTGAGAAATATGTGTGTGAATATACTCCAGTAACCAAAAGTCAGCTTTCTGAGTGTTTTGTAGGGTTGCAGATTTATTTTGTTTTGTTCAGTGGCAGTTTGTTGAACAACAAAAGACAACAGTGGGCTTTATCACTGATATGTGCAACACTGTTAGACGAAAAGGTGCATCGTATGGGTTGGTACTACAAATGTAAACCCCCTGCTTCTAATCAATATTGACTTGTGTGGCCTACCTGCAGCTATGTGCCTCCTAATGACTTTGAAAAAAAATTCAGAAATCAATTTAATCCTGCAGCCTTGAGCTCATTAAGTATAGAGAACATAAGTAAAAATATCATTAAAAACAACAAATATAGTGTAAAAGATATTACTTGATGTCATGGTAGGTGACAGGTAGGCTACCACCTGCAATGCAGGCTGCAGACTTTCTCCTAGTCACCTAGGTGACTATGGTCCCTCTTCATCATGTCATCACTGAAGTTAAGCTTTGTCATGAGGACACTTTTGTTCCCTCTTCCTCTGTAATAAATTACAAGGCTCACAGCGCTGAGCTTTTAGTAGCAAAAAGTTTTGGTAGAGGGCATTGGAAAATGTACTCTGCTTTTTTTGTAAACACGACAATTTTGTAAACAATGACAAAAGGGCATTTTGGGCATTTATTCATTCTGGACTAAAGGGCAGGCTGGTTCTTTTTGTTGTTTTGTTTGTTTGTTTGCTTTCTACAGACACACACACATATGTCTTTATCTATGTATATATTTGTACCTCTCAAGTAAATGACTGTTTGTTTACCTGTAACTTGACCAGAAGAACTTTTCCCCTTTGGGAAGTTATCTGGGAGCAGGGGAAAGGTGCAGTGAGGGAACCTCAGTTTAACAGCATATCTCTCTTGGATAGGTAGCTGTGAGGATCTTAGTGGTGATGTGCTCTTTGGCATGCAGCTATGCTGTAGTTGAGAGCCGGGCTAGGAAGTCCCATGCTGTGAAAAGATGGCAGAAGCAGGGTAACTGATGAGTGTGAGGGACTACCAGCGCCACAGTATTTGGCTGCAAGGAGATACAATTTCAAACAGGAACATGAACCCACTTTACTTTTTTTTTTTTTTTAACCTGTTCAGATCACAAAAAAGGATGAGGAGAAAGATGGAGTTAATGTTACTTGCTATTGAAATGGAAGACATCTCAGCAGCTCCTGCCACTTTATTCTTTTGTAGATGTATATAAGAACTATGATATAACTTGAAATAAAGTAGCTGAATAGCTTTGGAAAATTTGACATGTTACTGCCTCAAAAGCTGCATGCCAGATAAAGGACACATGTTAAGCCTTCTACTATTCTACCTGCCCTTGTCCTACAGTGCAAGAGATAAGTTACTCCTGGACAGAAGGAAAAACCCACACTGCCCCAGAATTGCCCTAAGCAAGCTGTGATGTGAGGCACTTACCCATAGGCATTTTGTTCAAGGCATAGGGTAGGTGGAAGAAGGGAAGAAGAGAACAGGAACGTCGGGAAGAAGTTCTTCATTGAGAGTGGTAGAGCAATGGAATAGGCTACCCAGGGAGGTGGATGAGGCCCCATCCCTGGAGATATTTAAGCTGAGGCTGGATGAGGCTCTGAGTAGCCTGGTCTAGCTGAGGGTGTCCCTGCTCCCTGCAGGGGGGCTGGACTAGATGACCTTCGGAGGTCCCTTCCAGCCCTCGCCATTCTATGATTGAGCCCAATTCAACAGCATGGCTTCTCATCCAGAGCCCTTTGCTGGGCCTGCTTGCTACCCGACTTGCTGTTTGATGGCTATGTCATGTGTAACCACATCTTCAAGCTAGCATGGATGGCACAGTTATGGGTGTCTACTACAGGCCACCGGATCAGGATCAGGAAGTTGCTGAGGCCGTCTACAGGCAGCTGACAGCAGCCTCGCAATCAAAAACCTGCTTCTCACGGGGGATTTTAAATATCCTGATATAATCACCTGAGACTCCTCCAAAACAAAACCCAAAAGTGCTTGCAGTCATAACAATAGCTGTATCTGCAGTATGATTTTCATACTTATTAGCTGGAAGTTTGGTGTTCTTTTTTTTTTCTTTAGAGTCCCTTGTAATCAGTTCAGTGATGTTGGAGTCTGTAGGATCAGCTCATCATCCTCTAGTGGTTCTCTCATTAATACTCCTCTGACCTAAGGGCTCATTCCTAGTGGGACTGAGACTCTCCAGCCAGTTAAATCACCTGTCCCTTGGCTATAAATGTTGTGAAGACATAATTATAAGGATTAGACTGAGAGCATTAATTTAGAGAAAAAATAATACTGTCTGTAAGACTTTGAAGATTTAAATCCTCCAGACTGAGCAGCACAATCCTGGTAAAGCTTATGTTGTTGGACAGTGACATATTGCTGTGCCTAAGTCTCATGGAGCATGCTCCAAAGCTGTGGTTGCTTTACAGGGACTCTACCATGTTGTCTCATTTCATAATATCTTCAGCAAGCTTAGTAAGCATGCTCATCCCAGCAAATAGCAGTTATTTAACATAAACTGCCTGATGCAGCTCGGTATCTGAGACAGTTGAGTTTAGGCGGAATGAATCTATGCTACATCCTGTGACCCCTTTATGAAAGACCAGTTCTGATGTACTATGATGAAAGGCCTTTTCATAAGGTGGATAGCTGGAGGCCACCTTCTTTTACAGCTCACCTGTTCATGAAAATATAAAAATTGAAGCACGGAACATGAGCTTGTGTTCAAACAAAGTTGTTCTTCAGCTTAGAAAGGGCCTTTAAAATTTATGATACTTCTGTACTTTCCATGTCTCTATTCCTCCAAATGGAGAGATTTGCTCAGAATACTTTAATGTGACAAGGAATACCTTTCTGAAGTACATATAGCTCTCCTGCTATCTATCAACTGGCTTTTTGTGTGTGTGTTTTGCAAGTCAGATAAAACATCTGATGATAAATTATGGCCTTTTATCTTGCCCCGTTACCCTATACACTTAAAAATGTGGTTTCATTTACCTTTTTCTTGATCATACAGTTTATTTAAAGGATTGCTGCTTGCACGCTCCTGTTCCCTTTCCTCCATAACAGACAAATCATTGAAGGAATCCATATAAATAAAATTGCTTGGAAATTTTTGCAGTAGCTCTATGTGCTTCCCCTTATTTGAAGTCTTTACTTAGTTGCAGATTAAAATGTAAAGTTGTAAAAAAAGACACTTTATAAGAACAAAAAAGAAACTAACATTGTTCAAGACAGTTAAACAAGGGATAAGAGAAGGAGAAGGCATATGAAGAACATCATTAGGTAGGGGTGTGTTGGGCAAAGCTGCATGGAAAAGAGAGAGAAAATGGCCAAGTATTAAAACAGAAAAGCAAAAGTGCTATTTCAGAAAAAGGAAATCAAGTGAAAAGACAAGGAAGGGGGAAAACAATGCAAAAGAGTTCAAGATTGGTGCAGAACGATCAGGCCAAAACTAATGAGCTTTTTGTCAAGCTCTCAAATCGACAGATCTACCATGTGCTTCAACAAACTGTGGTTTCTTTCCATAGCAAGGCGGATGACTTTTTATCAGATGTGTCACTTGGTGAAATAATTGCTGGCAATAATGGTGCAATAGCAGCACACTCAGAGCACAATTTATCCATGTCTGTTCTATCTTTCAACTTCAAAGCTCGTACTGCCTCACAGATCACATCAAAATGACACCTCTGTCGTTAATGACAGTGGTCTAATGCAATACAGAGAAGTCAAATCACTTCTCCAGATAGGCAGAATGCTCTCATACAGAAACTAGGCATGTGCATGGGTCCTGACATTCAATATTCACATTTGTATTTATGGGGAAGAGAGTAGGTCTGACATACAGATTTATTCATATTGGAAACAGCCTGATTTTATAAAGCACAAAATCCACTAGAATTAGAAATGAAGGGGGGACAAGAGTAGTACGCAGGGATTTAACTAATGCAAAATTAACACCTGCATGTAGGAAGTTTCTGCTTGCACACCCTACAGCATGGATTAGCCAGTGTCAGAGGTCAGAGATGTGAGAAGGAAAGGAAAGGAAAGGAAAGGAAAAAGGGAAAGAAAGGGAAGGAAAGGAAAGGAAAAAGGGACAGGGAAGGAAAGAGAAAAGAAAGAAAGATAGATGGATGTACCTTCAAATGCGCACACTGTCCTCGTAGGCAAAACTG